>PVHY01000567.1:0-216232 GCA_004024945.1 Uropsilus gracilis
CTTCTGTGGGGACTGAGAGCTACGCCCATGGACACTGTCACCCATGGGTGTTTCCACCGCATGGGTGATGTATCACATAGGTCCCCTGGGGCGGGCCAGGTCAGCTCCCAATAATCAGTAATAGCCTTGGTTTCCTGCCCAAATGGTGATCTTGAGATTCAGAGAAATACACAGTTTCCAAAGATTGCTCAGCCCAAAACCCAGTGTAACCAAGGCTTTGAGGTCCTGTCAGGTCTATCCGCAAGCAAAGAATCTTCTGTTTATCACTCTACTCCTTGAAGTTGCACACTGACCCTGGGATTCAGCAAAGTTTCATCATTGCCTTTCTGCACTCAAACCTGTTCCTTTCCCTGAAAATTTGAAGAGTCCTTTCTCCAGGTCACATGCTTGCACTTAGGTTCCAGAGCAATCCTGAATGGGTTATAAGCTCTCCATGTTTTGTATGTTTGTCAGTCTGTCCCCTTCACCTCAACTGTGACTTAAATGTTAACATTCTTGTTTAATCATTTGTCAAAGCCCTCCTATATGTCTCCAGGCAGAGTCATGTACCTTTCCTCTGGGCTTCTATAGCCTTGCATCTAAATGTAGCTATGATCCAGCTCTTCACATGCACAGTTGATTAAAGGACTGTGTCTTGGTATATTAGGAGCTTTCATGTGTCTCACTTATCTTTATACTGTATTCATTATAGAAAATTGCTCAGATAATGTTTACGGATGAACCCATTCTGAATGAATGAAGAAAGCAAGCAAGGTAGGGAAGGGTGGATGGGGTGAGTGAGTACATCAATGAATATGTTAGAGTAGTGGTAGTTTCCAGCTACCACTCTATGACTTAGGAGTTAATTATTCTTGTGATTCTTCCATCACAGATGTCATTTCTTCATGAGGACTAATTGCTTCATGCAAATAGTTTCACATCCTTAAACCACGTCATATGGGTCTTACCCTGGAAATCAGCCTTGGGGTTTGGCCCCAAGTATCTGTGATAGTATTTATCCTGTCCCAGATCTCATATAGGACATGGGCCATCTCTTCCTGTGGTCAGGCCTATTTCCACTTCTTTCCCAACCCCCCAGTCCTCTCCCATCTCCCTCCATTTGCCACTCAGGTGAACTGATTGGGACAGGACCTGCTTGCTGCCCATGAAATGGATGAAACTCTCAGATCACCCCAGCAAGCATTCCCCATCTTTGTGTCTCACCCACCTGCTGGATTAGTCTTCACATTATACCTAGAGAGGGTCCACTCCTCATGTCCCATGGTTTTACCTACTAGCAGGAGGCTCTGATATCAGCTTCTGCCCATGAATCAGTAGCCCAACACAGACCCAGCCCAGTGTGCAACCCCTTCCTATCTGCCAGTGACAGTCTAACTATGCCTAGTGACTTCCATAAATGGGAATGGTGATGAGAATCCAGACTGGATATGGGTGCACATGCCTGGTATTCAAGCTAACCTGGACAGGGGAAAGTGAAAGGTGATATGTGGCACAGACCTTAGCCTGTGTGTCTTTGGACAATTCATCTTACCTCTCTGTGCCAAAGGGCTGTCCACTTGCAATCTGAAGATCAGAACACATAACTGCCTTAGCAGATAGCTGTAAGGAATACATTACATGATACATATTAACCTCAGCCTGGTGGGTGGTGAGACCAAAATCAGCAGGAGCCTTATCACATTGCTGTGACAGTTTGACATAGCAGGTGCCACTATCACCATTGTTATTGTCATTAAGAGGTGCACAGTATTGCCAGGTATTTTTCCTGTACTTCTTCTCCTTCGACTATTTAATATTCTGAAGACTAAGTCAGGGAGACAGTAGCAACACACCAGGCCTAAAACTAATCAAGTTTCCATCAGGCCAAATGAACTTTTCTCACCGATTCTCAGATCCTTTGCCTCTTGCCACTGGGTGCATTTTTCCCACATAATGAAGTTTGGGTACCCCCGGCTGGCCACTGCCAGTTTCGGCACGGACCCCGGGTGGGACCTCCTTGCAGTCACAGTTGTTCCCAGGCACTGCGCTGCTGTAAGCCCCTGCCCCCCTCATCTGTCTGCCTTCTCATCAGGGGTAATGCGACCCCAGCAGATTAACATGAAGCCCTTGTAATTCTGCATCCCAGACACATGCCATCTCCCGTCAACACATTTGGAAGGAGGGCAAGTTCCACTTTGTAAGGACCGTCACTTATTTTGAACTGGAAGAAAATAATTTATTTGGTCAAAAGTTGTGTTTTTCCATCAGGGACACAAATTTCCCTTTTGTAATGGGAAGCTGGGCCTTGGGGATCCCCACATCATCTATTCTCCAAAGTCACTCCAGTGGAAGACTTTTTTCCTCAGTGTAGTTCAATAAATTAACCCAACGAATAAGAAAATAAATTAAAAAATACCCACCTGCGTGAAGGTGAAAGACAAAGAGGCAGGTGTGTGACAGCAACCTCTCCAGTGTTTTTATTGAATAAACTTTCATTGAATAAACTTAAACTCTTGAATGTAAATAATAAGGCATATTCATTACAAAACAAAGCTTTCCATACTTTGAGGTTACCAATACCAATAAAGATTTAAACATCTTAACAACTTTTTTTTTCTTAATTTATTTATATATAAATTTCACATCATTGTAATCCCAGGGATTTCCACCCTTCTCCCCTCCATTCCCCGCCCCTAGGAAATTAATTCATATTCTTTCTACTGTGGAAATAAATGTTCAGAGGGCACCCCCAAGATTTGGAGTCTGTCTGTCTGTCTGTCTATCTGTCTGTCTCTATCTACCTACCTATCTACCTACCTATCTATCTATCTATCTATCTATCTATCTATCTATCTATCTATCTATCTACCTATCTATCATCTATCATCTATGATTTTTGGGTTGATTAAAGGATTTTTCTATTTAGAAGCTCTGCTGATCAGTTTCCAGTGGCTCCACTGCTCAGTTTAGGTTTCAAAGCATTTTTTATGTGTTGGGACATTTGACCTGAAGCCCCCACTTGGGGACACTTCTTAGATGCTGAGATTTTTCAGTGCCGAACTGGAAGCTTTAAGACCTGGAGTGAAGTCACAAATTTACAGGCTCTGGAAAACTATGCCTCAGGGACCACCATGAAGAGCCTTTATTCCCTTCCCTGCCTACGAACCATTGTCAACAGATGTTAAGCTTTTGGATCTGAAAGGGGTGACTGTGGGCTCACCATTAAGCCATGGAAATGCTCGCAGGTACACCCAAGGCATATACTTCTGCCATTCAAACCTCATCATGATGACTGAAGGAGAAGAGAGGAGGTAAATAACTTGCTCAGGACTCCTATAGTAAGTGACAGCAAAACCAAACTTTGGATCCCAGTTTGTATGACTTCTACTTAGGCCTTTTCCTTCATTGTTACCTGGAAGGTGGGCTCTATCTGCTGAATCCAGGGGGAGATTCACTCTCCCCAAAGCAGTGAATTTTTCAGGCTACTGCTAGCACCTGTGCATTTGCTAACATATGGCATTTTCTACAAGTATCAGGAGTTCCACCGGCTGGTCTAAGGTCCCAAAGTTTTACTGACACCCACGTATTCACTTGCAAAAAAAAAAAAAAAGTTGAGTTCTGATTCCCCCTATTGGGCAGACCCCGTAGGAACTTTATTTAAAAATCTGAAAAGTAAGCACAGAAAATGAAAAATCATTAAGGCAGCCTTGCATCCCAGGGAGGGACTGTCGCTGCTTGTACCTCCTGCACGGACGGGGCTTGCAGTTGTGTTTAATAACAACTTTGATCCTCCTGCCAGCAGCAATGGTCATTGAGAAATCCTGACATAAAGAAGGTATCTGGGAGATAAAGTTCTGCAAGCGATGATTACTAGCACTTAAGTTCTCTTTTTGTTGAAAGGAAGAATCCCAGATTGAACAGTGCATTGAATGATATGACAAGCAAGTACTTGATCCCTGTCCAGCTGGAGGGGGATTGTACCATCAGCAGCTTTTTAGCTAAGGACGTCTTTATATTTCCCTTCTTTGTCTGGGCCTCTCTAGTTCCTCCTTTTACTTCATGTCAGCACTATATAGTAGGTATGCCAAGTGGTTTTGAAATTTAAATTACAGTCTCTTTTTCAGATGTTATTGGAAAGAACATGTAATTTATAACCACGTGTTAGGAGTACAGGATGTTCATGGTCCACTGCCAATTTTTCTTTTGTAAAGTTAATAAAACTTTCATAAAACACTTATACACTTGTATATTTCATGGTAAAGATTTTTTTTTATCTCATAGGCTAATGTAAAGATTTATTAAAACCATTTTTTTGTTAAGAGGAGTGTCAATAGTTTGCAGCTGAGTGTAATTTTGAATCCGTGGAAGATGACGGTCTGATGGAAAATGACAGTAACAGCTTTGTTGATTTAGCACTAAAAATAAAGGAGCCTTTCAAACGAGAGAATGCTCTAATACCCAGAGTGGGCTAGGACGCACTCAGGCCAACGAGGCGAGCTGAAGGAGCCGGCCACCAGCACTCGAGCCCCTGGCAAGAGCAGAGAAGGACTGGATGGAGCCCAGGAGGGAGGGTGAGCAGCAGCCCCCAGGGATTAGCTGGCAGGAAGATGCTTGTTGGGGAGGCAGGGTGGGAGGGAGGAGCCAGGAGACCTGTCTGGGGTTGCATTTACCTCATGTAGCAGAAAAAACTCTAGGATCTGCTTGCCCCCACATGTATACACTTAGCCCTTCTGGCCTTCTCTGGTATCCATTTTTTTTCCTGAAGGTCAAGTGCTACAGACAAAACATAAGCTAGAACTGGCACATCCCAAGGGCATTACCTTCTCTGTCTCTTTGTGTCCCTTTGCCCCATTCCGTAATCCATATCTACCCTTACTGCTCACTGGTCTTCACTGAGATTGTTTTAAGGAAACTCATTTTACTTTCTTCTGCCTGTACACATCAGCATCCTGAAAGATCCTTTTCTGATTTTTTTTTCTGTACCCAGTAGATGGGTGTGCTCTTCTGTGAGGAGTTAAGCCTGTGTCTACTACACAATGCAGTGACTTGGAAGAGTAAGTGAACCTCTCAGAGCTTCTGTTTTATTCTTTATGAAATATAAGAAGCAGTAGCTCCTTCCTTCTAGGTCCCTTGTTGAGATTATTTTGAGATTTGCAGTTGCAAAGTATATAAATGGGCTTCCCAGACTGCAGGCACTGGACATGGGAACTGTCTTCGAGGCTGGAGCCGTGGTTCTTTAAAAGGATATTAAGAGGATGGCAAAGTGCTTGCACGGAGACCTTCACTCCCTCGAATATTAGAACAAACTGCATTTCATTTACAAATGAATGTTAAAAATTAAGAAGGAATAGAGGAAGAGATGATGATTAACTGTGCACCAGATCTTTCCATCAATCCCGAACACCCATTTTATAGATAATGAAAGTGAGACCATGGAAGGAAGCAAGCAGCCCAAAATCACAAAGTGAAAGCTTGTCCTCTTGCCAGAGGCAGGGCATGCAGTTGAAAGTGAGTGGCTGGGGCCCCTTCATGGCTTAATCTCCCTTTGAGTTATGACGCCCCATAGTGAAGAATGGGTGTGCTTCTGAGGAAAGACTGAAGAGAGGATAGGAGCCTTGGGTGGGAATCCAAACAAAGGACTGACTGCTTCTCACCTGGGGAGGACTGGCTTTGAGCTTCAGCTAGAGCCTCACTATCCCCTCTTCACCCCTTGGATCTCTTCCCGTCTCCGTCAGCTTCTCGTACTCAAAGGCCTTCATCACTTTGGCCCCTCTCTTCTTGTTCTTTCTTCTTTTCTGAATTCTTTTTTTCTTGTCCCTGCTCAACCAAGTTAGCACTTTCTGCCATGATTTTTTCTGATGACCCGCCTCAGGACCACTGACACAGGCCCGGCATATCCAAGGCAGAGGGCTCTGTTTCCTCTGATGAAGCTGCCTACAGCCCCTTTCACCCCAACCCCTGGCTGGCTTCTATTCCTCGAGGACCTTTCTACATTGGTGTTCTTATGTTAGACTTTCTTCATTCCTGTGACTACAATGGGCCTCTGGTCAACTTCCATATCATTCTGTTTTTTTCTCATCACTGCTTACAAGTAGACTTAGGTAAACATTGAGCCTTGTTATCTATGTTACCAACTAGCTCATGAGGTCCGGAAGGAGTGCTGTTGCATTTCTCATGTTTGCTGCCTGTCAGAGATTAATCCTCTCTGTGACCTACTCCACAGTCAAACCTTCCTCCTTCAGACAGATACTCTCATGCCTTCTGCCTTCTGACCTGGTCCAAATGTAACAGGAAATTAAAAAGTAGCATGCTCCTTTGGGGAGAATTCAAATGAGGAAAACTATAGAGAGGAGACAGGTCCTGAGAGCAAGAGAGGCTTAGTTGGGGTAGAGACTCCCAGAGGGATAAAGGAGCTATAGTTGGACCCCTGAGTTCAGCCATTTTGGTTTGGGACTGAGAGACTCCAGGATTCAGCTATTGGTGGTTCCAGCTCCCACTGTCTTACAGTCCTCTGGACAGGGTTGCTGTTCTCTGAACGATCAGAAGGAGCTCCCAACACCTGGCCTTGGAAGAGAAAAGCTTGCAAGTACTGCTCAGCTGCCTCTGAGCTTGAGGCACAGCCTGGGTATCTGAGCTGCAGATTTGTTTGTGACTCTTTGGCTGTTACTGTTCTCAGTGTGAGGTGTCTGACACTGTTGCCATTGCCATCTCCAATTTAGTTGAGTGTCTTCTGCTGTGGAGTGTTGGACTCGCCTTTTGCCTCTGACTGCCACATGGGCTACAGGTATGGAACAGGGAGACGCCATCTTGGATGCTTGCTTCTTTGAAAAGCTGATTTCAGGTTCAGCATGAAGAGGTGACACCATCTTGGGATCATGCTTCCTTTTGTTTTCGGACTTTAGAGAGTGGACAATAACTGGGGTCAGATAACTGGCCACTCATGGCTTCAGTGATTTCTTGCTGCTTTCTTTGTTTGTAAGTAAGCCTTATTATTGTTGTTTGAGTTAAAATTGTGCATGCAGGTGGAAGAACCCAAAGAGTGCTGGGTTTAGCTCTCAGTCTCTCCTTGTTTGTTTTGGTGTCTTTTTTCACCTAGTTTCACAGTCTCCTTAGGGGAGATTTTGGAGACAGCCTTCACCTTTCTGCTTCTAAAAAAGAGGATGCAAACTCTTGGATGGCGGGAGGAAAGAAAGATAGCCCACAACCCAGCCTCCACCTATATTGCAACAACTCCAAAATGTGGAGGCATAGAGAGAGCACTCTCATTTCTGGGAAAGAGGGAGAAGAGAAATTGGGACCCAAGGAAAGCATGCCCAGAGAAACTTATGGGACCTATACAATCCCTGTATCTGCTGGGAAAGACAGAGAAACTAAAACCAATGAGTTCAAAACCAGAACCTATAACCTGGACATGAAATCTTTCTCTCCATTGAATCTCTCTTCATTAGGTCTGGGGAGGGGCTGTGGTACAAGAGAGCAAGCCCTTTCCAGATGTGCAACTTTGCATGCTGTTGTTGCCTGAAGATAAGGTCCAACAGGGCCCAGCAAGAAGTGCTGCACCCAGAGCCTGAAGTTGCAGTCCCAGTGGCAACACCAGTGGCTGGAGTGGGATCAGTCAGCATCACCTGAAATGGTGGAGGGAGGAGGGCAGGTGAGGTTGGGGGGGTCCATTACTCAATGTAGTTAAAAGGAAGTTGAGCAGAGTGGTCAAGACTTCATGTTCTGCAATGAGACAGAACTTCAGCTTATTAGCTTCTACATCTTGGAGAAACAACTTAGCATCACCATGAATCAGTTCTAATTACAAGCAGAGGCAGATTCATAAGCATGTGACCTGTGTACCCAGACATAGTCTCATGCCCAAAAGGCCCCTGATCATGGTTAAATGCTCTGCTCTTGCCACTTTGAAATAGTTCATGATTTTTTTTAAAATAAGGGGCCAGTATTTTCTGAGCTGGTCCTTGAAAATTATGTAGTGGATTCTTATTATAAAATAAACATTTAAGTGTGAGGTAAAGGAAAATGTGGCAAGCAGATCTATTCCTGACACATATTAAGGGTCCACTATTAAGATATTAGTATTATTGTTTTTTTTTTATTGTCATTATTTCTCCTGAGTTATTTACAAAGTACTCAAATACATACTTCTTCAGCTTTCTGGCAAGTGGTTCATGAGGAGGGTCATCTCCAGCTTCCTAAACCAGTCAAGGGTGGGCCTCTTGAATCCTCAACTAGATATCTGACTGAATATAGAACTGGAAACCTCCCTGGCCTCTGGCATACTTCCTGAGGAATCCCTGGGGGTGTTGTTACCTTGATTTTGCCAGGTTGGTGTTTGACAAAGTTGCAGCAGGAACTTCAACAACTCAGACAAGCACGTGAAAAGAGGCAAATTTAGAACAGATATGAGGAAATGTTTATTAAAGATAAGAGAAAAGAAATAGAAACAGAGGGATGCTTCAGGCCCATGGAAGCATGGAGGGGCAAGGGAGCTACCATTAATATGTATGTTTCCATTTTCTTCACATTCCTCCTGTCTCAAAGGCTTCCCTTTTCCTAAGCTGGTCTGTCCTAAAGATTTTGCTCTCCCTAGGACTCAATATGAAGCAGAACTTCTTGTTGGGAGGCTGTAAAGAAGTGGTCAGGGGTCACAGAGGTGACAAGCCACCCAAGAACAGAATTAACATACTTGTTTCTTGGGTCCCCCTATTTTAACTACTCTGGACACCAGTTTACCATTTCTGACTCTTTTTTGCTAACATACCTGTTAGCAAACATAACATCTCTGCTCTCTCAGGTTTTAGAGTCAGTCACTGGTAGGGCTTCCCAGTTGGGCATATTCCATGTCATAGAAACTGTCATCAAAATAGTTGGGTACACACTCATTCTTACCTGGTTGATATGTTGGAATGTGTAATTCTCTCTTGGGCTTCTCTGACCAGCTTTGCTCTTCCAATGTGTGCAGCTATCACCGGTGACGACTCTTCCCATCTTTCCTTAATCTGTCTTAATTCAAAGGCTTGGATGCCGTTGCCCACTTGGTTGTGAAACCATTATCAGCATCCTCTTGCCCTACAATGTATTCTCCGGAGAACTAAGCCCCCTTTCTGAGAGCAACTTCAGCCGATGTCTAATTTTGAACAACTTCTTTATCTGCAACTGCTGGCAGTCTGGCACTGCCTCTAGACATCCTCTCATAATTTCATGTATTCTATACTGGAAGGTCGGGCCAGGAGAACTAAAGTGGCTCTTCAATTGCCGGGTATCTTAGCAGCTGAGGAGGCATGGCAGGTATCTGCAGAATGAAGCTTGGAAAGGGGGTCTCTGAAATTCTGCCCAGTGTTCTCTCTTCCTGCTGCACGATGTCTCTATTGAAAGATTCCCCATCCCCAAACACAGAATACAACAATCCCATTGAATGCATTGCCAATGATAAACTATGTACGGACAAATAACAACAGTGACAAAACCACACACAGAGACAAGGCAGTCTGTGTAGGGGAAGAAAGAGAAAAATAAATGAAATTAACAGTGGGAGACAAAAACAGAGGAAAACCCAGCAATTAGATTAATCATAGACTCCCAGGAAATTGGCCCAAATTTCTTTAAAATCTTGTTGATTGTTATTCAGATTGAAGGGTTCCCTCAGCAAGAATTGTCAGAGCCCACCAAGCATGCATACCAAATCCGCTGCCTGCCACAGGCAAGCTGCTCAGACCCCAGGGCACCAGGGGCCCGCTGCACAGGACCACCTGGGCAGGTAAGAGGCTGGTGGGAAAGGGCAGAGCCAGGAAGGGTCAAAAGACAGCAATTCTAGCTCAGGGTTGCTAGCCAACTCACTTTGAATAAATCATCTTTTGGGGTCTTGGTTTCCATGACATTAAATAGGTAAGATCTACGCACCTTTGATCAGTCAGTTGAGTTTTAAGCATTTGAAGAGAAAAAATAGATGTGGAAGTTCCTTGGTGAGACCAAAAGTGTTGTGGAGGCAAACATAACTTTTGGAGTATTTTCAGAGTCAAAAAGAGGTAGGATACTGCCCAAGTTTCAAATATTTCCTGTCCCAGTCAAAGGAAAGAGGCTGCACAGTGTGACACAGAGCTAGTGAGTTGCTACAAAACTGCTCCAAAGACTTCACATACAGTAAAACCTTCAGCACATCTTGACCCAAATATCCCCCACCTCTTTATGATCTGCATTTAAAGGAAAATTGAATGACCTATCTTTAGATTTATTAATACTTAAATCATTAGTATCTTGGCTCCAGAATGTTCCTGGTCTGCCAGAGGGACGTCAAATGCCTGGAAGTCGCCCTTCGCCCAGGGTGAAATAATGCCAGTATAAAATGGTTTGGGTTTGGTTTGAAGGATCGAATGCCTGAGTTCCTCTTACAACTAAATTCTTCAAATATGACCATTTGAGGCTCAAGGTTAAAAAAAAATCATTGGCTGCCTTCTAGGTGTGAGGCTTTAAGCTCTCTGCATGCATTATTTAATGTAATCCCTGCTCAATGTGGTGAGTTCTATTAATGTTCTTATTTGAAAGATGTAAAAAGCAGGGTACCCTTTGAGTATTATGGAAAATATTTTGACCATTTTTTCTCCTGGTTTCTGTCTTTGAAAAGAATAAATAATCTAAGGACAGAAGAAGTCCAACACAGTTATCTACCATTGCGTATCTCAAAATATGTCTGTGCTCTTTAGTGGGTGTCAGCATTTAGGTATGAAATAAACATGAATTAAAAAGCAAGTAGAATGATGAGCTGCAGAATGTCTCAGGACCTTTAAAATAGATGTTCATTATGTCTCTAATGGGGGGATGGTGCAGGTGACATTTCCCAAATTTATTAGGTGATCAAAGATCTTTTTCCAAAGGATTTGAATATTCTTCAGGGTATTAGATCTTTTAGAGAATGTTGACAGAGGCCATCCTACCATTTTCTGGAGGAAGAATTCAAGGCTTAGTCAGGAACACAACACGCTCCAGTTAACAGCCTGTAAATGGTAGTTAAGAGAGGAACCCAGAAGCACAGAATCCAGGCATAGAACATACTTCAGACTCTACCACAGCAGAGGCGGGTGTGGCAGGAAGGTCAGCTGTGAGGCCTTCACAGGTTCAAACCATGGCCACACATAACACCCAGACTGCAAATTACACATTTGAAGACTCAAATCTATGCAGGTTTTAAGCTAGAAGAGTAGATTTTATTTCAATAATAAAATTAAATCCTTTGTGCTTAAAGTGGCTGTATTAGTTCAGATTCTCCAGTAAGAACAAAATGATGTAGAGAAAGAGAATAAGAAATTGAGGGATTCATTTGGCTGTCTCATGTCATCTTGGAAGCTACAAGTGCAAAATCTTCAGGGCAGGTCAGAGAGCTGGAGGTTCAGAGAAGAGCTTATGTCATAACTTCAGCCTGAGACAGTTTGGGGATAGGGTGTCCTCTTTTTAAGGACCACATTCTGGTTTTTTTTTTTTTTTTAGGCACTCAATGGGCTGGATGAGGTGCACCCACAGTGTGAAGGATAATCTGCTTTATGCAGTCTTTTGATTTATGCAATAATCACAACTAAAAAAAATACCTTCACAGTGACATCTAGATTGGTGTTTGACCAAATATCTGCTTTAGTCCAATTGACATGAAATTAACTATCATAAGGGCCATGTTTCTCTTTGTCCTTAAAACAAAGAGACATATTTCTACACCTACATCCTCATTGACAGAATGTGAGAAGCTCACCCAGAGAGTACCCAGTGTTTGGGGCTTTAAGCGGTACCTGGCATGGACTCAGAGCTGCCTTATTGATTTTCTCATCAGTGAATGAGACTGAAAGCAGAGGCAAAAAAGGAAGCCTGAGCTGGATGTACTCAAGGGTTCTTGATGCTCCCCTTCCTCAGTCAGTATAATTCCATTTTTATCTGTTATGCATTAGACTTCCATTTAAGTGATGCCAAAGTCTGTTAGAATGTTCTCCCAGACTCTTATAATACAAAGTGGATTCTGAGGTCCAGCATCATCAACTGCTTGTCAGGACTTATTAAAAATGCAGAACCTTGGGTCTGACCCTGGACCTACCAAATCAGAAGCTGCATTTCAATATACCAGCTCTAGGTGACTTATAAACACATTGAAGATTGAGGAGTAAAGCTCCTCACATTTTTGGAAAACAGAGACCAGCACAGTGCCAGATACACAGTAAGCATTTGAGAACAATTTTTCTTTTCAAATGATTATTGCCTCACTTAGGAAGTGAGGTCCAGAGCTGGGAGAATTAGCACAACTGATTAGTAGCATATTGATACCAGAACACAAGACTTTCTGTGTGTTCTTTGTACAGGAATATGACACTTCCCTAGAGAGCCCAAGTCCTTGCTGAGAACTCTTCTGTCTCCAACATGAGCATTTCGGAAACCAAGATGTTCCAATGAAAGCATCCCAGTTCTTTGTGTTTATGGGAAAGTTTCCTACAAAGAGTCCATCCAGCAGACAAAATCACTTGGCCAGAGCAAGCAGGTTCCCCTGAGAGGCCCCTTGACATGGAAGAAAACAAAACTAGATCTTTACCTGACAGTACATTCAGGATGAAATAAAAATACCTCCCTTTCTGAGATGTTGGGTCTATCTGTACTGCCTTTTCTGCAAGGATAGGAAAAATTCTGAGCAGATGATCTGTTGAGGAGTTAATTTGCAGTTGTGCTAAACTGCTAGAGCTGTGGCTGTCATAGGGGAGAAGAAGAAGCAGTGGAGAAATCTTTGATCCTCAGTTCAGCCAACTTCTTCCGGAAACTTGAATGGGAGATCAAACATGAACAGCAGTGCAGACTCTGGACTCTGTCCAGGACTATAGGAATCCAATATTCCAATAATCATGCAATTTGACAGAAGTCAACCCAGGAAGCTCATCAAGGAAAAGGCCTGTCTGAGAAGAGGATGGAGGCCGTGACAAATGAGGGAGAGGCAGAGAAGTTGCAACAGTTCTCAGCAATCCTTGCTGAAATTCTCCTCCTGTGTGTTTCTTGCCTTAGACAGTCAGCCTTTCTTACCAAATGCAAAAGAAACGATGAAGTTGCTGATTATGTGTTACTTGTTTCAACTTAAAATTCGAAGGTCTGGTCTGTCTTCATTTTTCTGTGTTACGGAATCACAAGTGCTCAGTCCAGGGAGTGGACTTACTATCCAGCCAGCACTGTGTATCACAAGTCACACTGCCACTTCTGTCTAGAGCATGTCTGATATTTACGGAGACCATCATATTGATACAACACCTCATAGTTTCCAATTTTCTTTTGCACTCATCTCACCTGTCTTGCTGTGGTACACTGGGGGCAAGGGTAACTGTGTGCAGGACCAAGGACTCAAGACTGATTGCCAACCATCCCTTCATTCTGCTTTCACTCCAGGAATCCTGGTCATAAGTGTTCCATGGAACAAGTTGATCAAAGTTCAGCAAATCCAATAAGCAATTCCTTATGGCTACCACAAAAAACAAAATCTCATTACAGCGGTTGGAATATAGCCAACTGCATTGATATTTGGCAGAAGTCATGGCAGATAGACAAAACCACCCCTTTTATGATTGTCTGAGCACTGAGAAAGTACCACCCTTCTTTAGCACACCCAGACCATTTTACATAGCAGATAGCATGGAAAAACTGTACCTTGGTACACAGTCTTTATTCACAGCCTTGGTCTTAAACCATACTCCTCAGCCTACCTAACTCTCCAGTGTCTTGGCCATGGAGTATCTTTCTTTCTACCCACACTCAGCCTTCCCCTAAACCCCATTAGCACCAATATGCAACTGTATGATTCTGGCCTCAAGTCAATATCAACCACAATCTAGAAACCCTGCCTAAAACTTACTTTACTACCTTTCTCTTCTAACTCAACTTGACCTAAGAGTCTCTATACATTGAGGGCTGAACACATCAGACTTTGGTGTGAGACACACAATTCTGAGAAACACACCATAGAAAGCTTGGCATCATCCACTGTGGAGTCCCCCCGTATAGAGTACCAATGACCTAAAGAGAGAAACTAGCAGAATTCTGTGAGCTCTAGAGCAGCATGTTACTCAACAGTCCATTAATCATTCGGTGAGTGGAGATGACTAACATATATTCCATGAAGAGGTTTAGAGCCCGTCAAGAAAGACAGACATTGAAGTTGCCATTGCAGTTCTAGGGGATGACTGTTGTCATAGAGATTTTCCAAGTGCTATTGGAGAATGTTGCTGGGAGCATGACCACATCGAATGTTTTAAAGGGTACACTTCATGGTAGAGGTGGCTTACTTCATCTACTTACTTCATCTTCTACTGAAGCCCTTGGCACTATTTCTTTGCCTTGCATGACAAGAGCCTGGCCTTGTCATGCCAACGGTCATGGCATGTGATTGTCTCTGGCAAAGGTGGAGATGGTCATCCTTTGATAACAAAGCTGCTCAGCCCGATGAGGGTGCTCAAGTTTCCCAAGCCAGTGTAGCTGCAGGTGGTTCATGGTAAAGCAGGGCAGATGCCTGCTCTGAAGCCCATGGCTTTTGCAGGACAGGCTTCCTGGTGAGCTCATATGGCTTTCAGGTAGAGAAAAGTTGTCAGACTCTGCTCAGACAGAGGATCACTGTTTCACATCTGCCGACTGAAAATTTCTCTGCCTTGGGCAATTCAATTGCCAGCATTGTTTCTTCGATTCTGAGGGGGTCCTGACACCCTGCTCATGAAGTTTTTGTGGAGATTAAGTGTAAAATGCCTGGCACACCATCAGACATGCAGTTTTAGCTTCGAAAAATGTTTCTTTTTTTGTTCTTTTTTCTTTTTTTGCCCCTAACCTTGGTAGAGATTTTGAAAGTGTAGGAGTTGGAAGATGGAGAGATTACTAATCCAAGTTTACTATTTTACAGAGTTGGAAGTTGAAGCAGTTTGGAATTAACCTGATTATTAATCATCGAAGCACTCCAACAATAACATAGAACAATTGTTATTGTCTGCTTAAATTGAATCACTGTGTGGATGAGACTCAGTCGCTTATTATTTGTGAACAAAGATAATTACCCTGATCTAATAGGATTGGTGTCAAGTTTAAATTAGAAGATACAAGAATAGGATCAGTTGTTCTGTTAAATTTTAGCCTGTTGAAGCCTACAACCTGCTTTGAGCAAGAGGAAGAGGAGAAATAACACCGTCTATTTTTTCTATCTAGTAGTTTTTTAATTCAGGTGATTTAGCAGTGAGTGGTCAACATGTTAAGAAATCTTCCCACAAGCCTTTTCTAATAGCAAAAGAAGCCAGAGATAGAAAAACTCTCTTTTTTCACGGGGATATATTTCACAGTACTAGATAGGAGACTGCAAGCTCTTTATCCATTCTTTCTCTGCCCAACGCAGACAGAGGGTGACTCTGGGGATAGTTCAGGAGACATATCTGATGGAAAGTGACTGAAATATTTAAGAAAAAATTGGGGGAAAATTGACCTTTCTGAGTCACAATTAAACTGAGGCTTCATCTGAGTTCAATGGCAGGAGAAGCTTCCGAGTTTCTATTAACAGTTTAATTTTCCCTTTAACTTTCTCTAGGGAAGCAGTCATAATTACTGGTAGAATACTCTCTGTATGGCAGCTGAGATCATTATAATTATTGTTAGCAGTGGTGTTCATTTCCATGGAGGGCTGGCTTCTGATATTTACTGAGCACCTACTATATAATCAGGCACTGCATACTGGGCATATTATGCATACACTTTCATTCATTTAATCCTGCATTAACCTGGAAGGGAACCATGATTTCTCCTATTTTCAAATGAAACTCAAAAACAGTCTACTTTCTCAAGGTCACAGAGGTAAGAATTAAGAGTCGTGACTCATCAACAAGTCTGTCTGTCAATCTTGTCTACTTCCCCTGGACTACCAACCTCAGTTCCTTTTCTTTATCCAACCTTCTCTTGTTTCACAGCTCTATCAGTAGAAACAACTTTTATTCAACACGTAACTATTATCAATACGTAGTTCTTTCTTTACATTAAGGGCATTACTTATCTCCTCCCAAATATTGAAAATGGGAGCCCAAAGTTCAGAAAGGCTGATCTGAATTAAAATTCTGAGTTTGCCATTCACAAGGCACATGACTTTGATCAATCTGTCTGGGCCTCAACTTCATCCATCCAATGAAAAACAAAATCTCAGAAGGTTCTTTACAAGTTCAGATGACAAACAGTTTCTGGCATATTTTAGGGTTAGAAATATGATTTTTTTTTCTTCCCTCTTTCAAAAGCACCTACCATAGAGTAAATCTAGTTTCCACTATGGCTTCATGTCTTAATATATAAAGGACTTAAACTGCTCCTCTATCACATAAAATGAATAACAACGGTATTTACCCTATAGAATTGATTCTTCATGGGATGAATAAATATAGATTATTAATATATGTAAAGTGCTTGGAGTGGCATCTGGCATATAACAAATTCTACATGTTAGCTCTTTTATGACTTCTTCCTTCCCTTCCTCCTTATCTTCCTTTCTTCCATTATCCTAATATGACAGATCTCTTCCTCACAACACAATCCTTTCACTGTTGTAGGTGTTCAGAACACTGATGTCTCGCAGCAAAAGTTAAGATCTTTTTCAAAATCAAATGCCTGAGCCATATGCTGCTCCCTCTCCCTTTCAGAGGCTAAGACCTTGATCATTTCTTAATGTAACTACTTCAGGAAATTTGTCACACTAATAATGTTAATATGCCTTATTTTTATACTGCTCACGCCCTGAGCTCTCAATCTCTTCAAAACACCGTGATTGAAATTTTTCAAGTCTTTGATTTGGAAGTTGTTATGTAGAACACCAGTCAAGTATAAATATGGCAGAGTGATTTAAAGCAGTTGGAGCAATCCAAATGTTTAAGCTTGTTTCAAATAATTATCAATCTTTCTGCATTTCCAGCACCCCCCTTCATTTAAAGGAGTGGTCCTTGCCAAGGCCTGGAGCACACTGTTGAGGCTGCCGAGTGCCTCTCTGTTCCCCACCCCATGTCTCCTTGTAATCATGTTATTAAATCCTTCATGAATTGTGATGCTCCTGTTATCAGGCTAGGTCATGGAGAGGACCTGCCACATTAGAATGAAAAGTTCTTTATAGGTCTGCATCGACTTAGCAGACTTTTCCCAAGTCACAGTCCTAAGGGTATCCAGTCAAGGGATGTGTTTGACAGACTCTCAGATGTCAGTTTGGATGCCTATATGGAGGTTCAGGGTGGGCATCTATCTACCTTGCAATCTGCTCACCAGAAGGATCTCGTGATACTGTTCTGATCCAGTATGACTGGACCAGATATATGATATCATATATCCTCTTGAAACCAGGAACAAAGAAGCACCAAAACTAAGCAAAGAAAGAGGCTCTTACCTAAACTGGGAATACTTGCTGACAGTTTCCTCAGCAAGGCATACAGTGATGAAACTATTCAATACAACTATACAACAATACTAAGATTTATATATAAAAAAGAGAAACAAGAGTCACTGAGGCCAGGAGTGTTCAGTTACCTTACTCTAGTTACTGTCCAGTTTCAAAGTTCAAAAATGCTCTCCAGATGTCTTCTCGGCACTGTAGACCTGAACAAGCATTTTACAAAGAAGCACATGTCCCAAAAGGCATCTTCTCACTATTCCAAACAAAGAGAAGATACTTGACACAAAGTCTACTTTCCTTGCAAACTATCCTCTGGCTGTAGGTACACAGATTCCAAGTATTTCAGCAAACTATTCTTTCTTTTTTCAGAGGTTCAAATTCCAGTTTTCAAACCAAAGGCCTGTAGTTGCATTTCTCATAACTTTTCCTCTTCCCCAGTGTGGCTGCGAGATGCTGACCTTCACAGCTTCAGCCTGGGACAGTGATGGTGTGCTTCCCCACACCACCTTTTTGTAGCTATTATCCTTTCATATCAGGCCCCACCCAGACTGTTTCCATGCTTGCCAGCAAGGCATGCATCATCTGAGCAATTTCTGATTGGTGTGCCTTCCTAGTTGTGTCACCCGGTTACACTCTTGATTACATTCTTGGCTCCACTCTTATTTTACCCCAGGTATGTCCACCTCCTCCATTGCTTCTGGTTGGAGGGTAACAGCACTCTCCCAGGGATTCTTGTGTTTCTGCCCAGGTGTACTTCCCATTCTTCCCTCAACCTGGACCTTCTGTGCCCCGAAGGTGAGAGACAGCCAGCCCACTGAGTTCTATGTGTGTTTATCTGAGACACAAGCATACAATTGACAGAAAGCCCACCCTCGACTGACAGGAGAGAGAAGGTGAGAGATAAATATGTCCTTCCTTCACACTTCAAGTTCTCAATTCCAAGCCATGTTTGTTTCATGAGGCTCCTGAGAAATCCTGGCAAATAAGCAAGAGTGTCTCACAGAGGCTATGAAGCCCTCCTCCCACGGCCTCTCCCTCCAATGCTGTTTTACCACCGTAAGTCCCTCTCCAGCACCCTCCCTACCCAAGAAAACTACTTTCGCACAGTTCCCTCTGCCTCAGACTGTTTCCAGGGGAACTCGGGCATTACTCACCCTCGGGAGCTCAAACTGGGAAAAATCCCAGGTCTCCCAAAAAATGAACTTGAAAGAAGAACAGAAGGAAGGGAGCCAGAGACACTCTAGTGCTGGAGGACAAGGTGACCTAGTTGCCTGAGCACAGAGTGACCAGGGTTCAGAGCTACCTCAACACAAAGGGTTTTTCAATACAATTTATTTCAGCATCAAAGAATAGGAGGACAGGGTTGCTACAGTGAAATTAGTTCAGATGGCTCAGTTAACACAGCATGTAGGACCTGGGGCCTGAGCAGAGTGAGATCTATAAACAGTATTACATGGTACTGAAGCCTCAGGTTGAGCAGTTTGCCTCACTAAAGATGGGCCAATGCTGAGAGTTTCCTCAGCGCGGAGAAGTCACAGTGCAAGGTATTCAGGCAGGAGAATGGCCAGCCTATTCCCATCTACACTTGCACCTCCAGGCACGAATGACACCCCACTGCTCTCACTTTAGGGGAGAATGCATGAGGAGTATGAGGCTTGGAATCAGGAGATGTGAGTCTCGTCCCTACTTTACACTTGCCCATGTGACTTGAACATTTCATAGATTGCGTGAGAAGCACTTGTCTCTTTTATAAATGGGGAATAATAAAACATGAGCGCATGGATGGTAAGGTGCTCTGTGAAACCGCAAAGTCATGTATACTTAACGTTGACATCACCATTGAAAATTAAATAGGTGTCTCACTGATGCCAAGTGGAAGGTAAATGTATCATTATCCTTGCTGTTGTTATCATTGTTATTAAGTAAAATATGCACATATCCAGTTACAAAATATTTTCACACTTCTAATTCCATTGTCTCACTTGAATCCTATCAGAAACTCACTGGGCAAGTTGCCTCATTCATCTCATTCTAGAGATGAGGAAACTGCAACTCAGAAAAGGTGACTTCCTCTGGATACTCAAGCCAGAAGCAGGGCCTGGGGCCCAAAGGAGAACTTTAAGGACTTGTCCTCTTCTATGTCCCACCCAGGCATGCCAGGAAGGAGAACTTGGCACCGTAGATCCAAGTTTTCCATCTTTAATTAGAACAATGCAGGGTGATAATGACTCCACCTAGGAGCACTGAGATGATAACACTCTGTTCCCTCTTCCCCAGGTCCCTTCTGGGTAGCTCTCACATCATGCTGTCACACAGAGAAACTTCTCAGGCCTATATTTAAGTAATAAGACATGACAGACCATGTATTTCTGGGACATTATTACATGCCTGGGGGTAGTGATGGGAGGCTAAGGATACTTCTTGAACATCTCTGGCTATTATAAAATATCATGTATAAATCAACACAGGGTTGGGGGCTAGACAAACAGGCAGATGGCCACTGAGAAGATGGTGCTGGTGGCATCACCACCAGCCAATCCCACATTTCCTCCATCTTGCCAAATCCTCAAGCTATTTGATCCTTCGACACTTAAGAAACATTCAGGTTCTAAGTCAGGCTCAGGGTTCTGACACTGTCAGGGCTGGTGAAGCCAAAGGACCAGGTCTCTGAGGAGTCCATTCTGAGCTAATCTGAGTGAATCTAGTCTTACAGGATCTGGAAGAGGAGGCCTCCCAGCCATACTTAACATTGGGTAATCGCTAGATTTGCATGTCTCAAGGTCTTGCGGGTTGTGGTTATGGTTTTACAGTCTATTTGGGGGAGAGGCCTTTGTTCTCTGCCAGGTTAAATGACTGCAGGCATTAAAGATGGCTGATGAGCTGATCAGAAACAGACCTCTGGACTGATCTGCAACTGGATCCTTGGGCTCTGATGTTTTGGCCAAAGTTAGGCAAACTCAGGCCTCACGCCTGAGCTCTTCCGGGTGTTCTCACATGGAGCATCCCAGCTGCGATTAGGAGCAGTAATATTTTCCAGAGACTCTGCCCTTGGGGAACTGATAATCTGGAAAAAGGTATAAAACAAATATACCCGGATAAATCCAATATGAAGCAATAAAAATAAATCTAAGATCAAGTCATATTTAGCTCTATCCACAGTGTGTGGTACAAACTTGGGAATAATAGTTGCTCAGTCAATGCTTCTGGGAGGGAGTAAGTCCCATGAGAACACAAAGTGTTAGGAGAATCCAGGTATGCTAAACCTCAGTTTTCTAAGCTATGAGAAAAGTGGGACTTGCTCCCCCTGCCTTGCTTGCGTAGTTAGAATTAGAATTAAAATATGAAAATGATATTATAAACTGTAAAACACTATCCAGTTGTAAATGATTTGCAATGGAGGATATGATCATGCATCTGGCTAGCAGTAACTGGAAGGTCTCAGAGACACTAAAGTTTTAGGAAGTTCTTAAGTATTTACAGTCTCTTTTCCCCCCTTCCCACTTCCACTATCATCCAAATTACCAATAGGTTTCATTTATCTTTTGATAATAAGTACTCAGTTGAGTAGGATTATGAGATTTCATCTGGAGTGGAGGAGTACTATGAACAATCAGTGGTGTCTGTCATGGAACTAGGTTGAATAATAGCAAGCGTGTTATTATTTTGCCATGCTTTGCTGATTCAACCCTCATGTTCCCATTTGAGCATCAGCATTCTAATTGTTCTCCATTTGTTGTCATCGATTCCCCATCCCTCCTTGCTCCTGACACCAAAGTGGTCTCTTTCCAAAACATAAACCTGATCATGACATTCCCCTACTAAAATCATTCAAGGGATTTCTCCTTGTTCTATAGAATGTCGTCAAATTTGTCAGTGAATCCTACAAAACCTTCAGTGACTTGAACCCTACCCTAATAATTCATTCAGTCCCAGAATCCCCAACTTCTCCTCTACTATGGTATCAAGATAACATAGCCAGTTTCTTTCTTAAACATATTCTGCCTGATTTACCTCTTAAAATGCTACCTTGTAGCATGATTATTACCACTATGAAGCTTTTTCTCATACCCTTCAAGTAGGTTTGATCTATTTTTCTTTGTCTCCATAGCACCCTATGTAGATACCTGTAGTAGCATTCATCCCATGTAAAAAGTATTTCTGGCCTTGGTTACCTCTTTCACAAGACTGTGAATTTCGCAATACAAGAGATCATGGCTTATATATATTTTGTATTTAATTGGGGCATTTGTTGAGGCTAAATACATGCTCAATAAATATTTAAATAATAAATATGTGAGATATAGAATGGTCTGAATTGACCTTACATATATCTAGCTCTTTCTATGGGGCTTCTTAATGTCACCTCCCTTGAGTTTTATTGGATATAGGAAGGTACGCCCCTAAGACAGCCATTCTATACATTGGAGAGCGTTTCATAAGGAGCCTTCAACTCATCAGAAGACTTAACAGATTTCCTCTGGTAAACAGGGAAGAGGATGGATGAGGAACAAACCATACCTTTTGTTTCAAAAATTTCAATTTGAGATACAGATAGTTAATACAAGAGTAGAAGACTCATGGAAAATAACTTCATCAGATGTCAGAATTTTATAAATCAACAGAAATTATAAGTAAGATGAAATTTATAGAGTAAAATGTAGGTAGTTGATTAGTGATAAGAGAGTAGAACTACCCATCCATGGTCTATAAAATTATCTTGGATCTTGAACATTTTGGTTTCCATATTACAGTCCATTGCAATGGAATGAACATCTGCTAAATTTCCAAGGTCTCTTTGGAATGGACTAATTTAAAAGTATATGTTTTTTAAATAGTACAGCTGAGATTCAAAGGCCAGAGCCATTTTTGTTCAACAATTGAAACTTAGAACTAACCAGTGTTAGTCAGGGGTGAAACTCAAGTATGGAGGGCCACCCAGGACCCAATTCTGGAACCCTGGCATCTATGAAGTTGAAACTGAGTCTGCTTATACTGAGCTCATTAGACTTGTCAATATTGACTATTACCTGGAGGTTCATTGTTGATGCAATGAAATGTGATGCAATCAAATTGGCTGGAGAAAAAAAAATAAACTAAAAAATGACTTCATATATTTGAGTAGCTTTTTGAATAACTGGGAAGTTGTTCTATGAGATAAAAATCAGAAAAATACACTGTAGGAATACTCCTCAAACTTCAATGGACAACTACATTACCTGGGAAACATCTAATTCTTCGGGAATGTGGAGGAGTCTGAAAGCTCTCTAGTAAGGCTCTCAGTGATGGTGAGGTGCAGCTCTGAGGGACAACACTTTGAGTATCAAAATGCTTTATAATTCCAAAAAGAAGAACTAGACACCATTGGGGGAGGTTAAAAGAGTCCCAGCTAGAGAGATTTTTGTCTGTTCAGAGCTTTGTGGAATAGAATGCGATGATTCGGCACATGTATATTTCAGAGAGAATTTCTACTTCCTCTGGCAGGTAGATCATCACAATCAATTTCAACCTTTTAATAAATAGTTATATATGTTATAAATAGTTATATATATACCACATCTTTATATTCCCTGGGGTTCTTCCACCAAATCCCCTCCCTAACTAACCTCTCCCATCCATCCTCCCACCTCCAGCTGTGTGCTCTAGTTTGGTTGTTAGCTTGTTTTCACTTTTCCTCCTAGCCTTCTGTTTGAAGGAATCATATTAGCAGAAACAAGTCAGAAAGAAAAAGACAGAAACCAGATAGCTTCACTAATTTCTGGGATATAGGAAAATTTCAAACTTTTCTGCTGATGAACTCCTTCAAAATAATTTTGATGACTATGTACCTACTTGACCATTTTTAGATTGATGGCTCAAATTTCACATCCTATATCTAAATGCATTTATTTTTTTATAGAAGTTGTTAAATGCTTTACAAAGTAAAAGATGAATGGCTAATTTCAATACTATTTTGTTAAATCTAAAGTGTAAATTTCAAAGGGTAGGAAGTAGCTCACCTGTTATGTTCATTGATATATACCTAACATACAATAGTCTTGATCATGGTTAATCAAATGAATGGAGACACATAAAAGTTAAAAACAGACATGCAAAACTTTGATCTATGGATCTTATATATGATATCTTGGAAAAATGAATTAGTCCCACAAAAGATTCTAACTACATTTAAATATTTTTTAATGTTCTAAATTTAACGTATCCCAACATAGGTTAAAAAACCAGTTTTAATGCTAAGTTTTATACTTAGTCTCATGACCAAAACAGGAAAAAGAAAATTAAAGCCCTACGAAAGATAAGAGGCCTTGTTTAGGATGAATGAGTTAGTTAGGTTTTTTTCCTCCCCTCACCTCTATGACCAGTACCTGTAGTGTTCTTAACTCCTCATGATTGTACATGCCCTGGTTCCAGGGGGGTGTGCGTATGTGTGAGTGGGTTCACCTGAACCTGGGAGGTGAGGATGGAGAGACAGAGTCACCCTGAGAGGGGAGCACAGGAGGAGAGAGCATGGGAGAACATAAAGAGCATGGGGAAGAGAAAACACCAAGAAAGCGAGAGAGAGAGAGTCCAGAGAAAGAGTGTGAAGATTCCTGGAGTGCTGGGAGTGCTCACCTACTTCTGAACACCTCCAGTCCCTGCCCCTACTGCCTAGCCTGCCTGCTTGCCATAAAACTTGCCCAGACTCCCTGCCTGGTGTGCCTGTGTACCTGGTTCCCTGAGACAGCATTAAAGCCTGTGAACTCTACCAAGGATTCCAACATTCTTCTTTAACTGTTAGAACCAATAAAGAACCTACCCAGATTTGGGGAACCTGTACTACATTCGGTGTCCTTGTGAACAGAGAGGTTGCACTACACCTTGGTTACTTTTTGAAAAATAGTAACTTTTATAAAGACATTCTTGGACATCCCTGGCTGCCTCTCTGGTCAAGGTCTGCTTCTGAATGCCCATAATCGTCCCATTTGCCTGTCTAGACATTGTGGTGAGTTAGGTTAGGACTCCAAACACCAACTGGATCTCTGAAATTTCATATTTTCATTCTGTCTGGATGTTATATTCTGCTCACCAAATAGAATTATTCACAGGGCTCGTTCTACCCTATAGGGCAGTGAATTCCCATAGGCTCAGCCAGTCAGTGCTGTGAAGAGGTTGGTGTTTTTGTGGTCACCATGTAATGGGGTCTGATAGGTGCTACAGTTGATAAGCAGTGCCAATAAGGAGAAATAGCCTGCATGATACACATCTTGCAGGCAAGCAAGAAAAAAAGCATGCCATTTCTGGTGACATCTGGCATGAGAAGATAAAAAGCTGTACAAAAGGGGTGAAAAGTAACAATACCATTATGAACTTCAGCTCCCAGGAGCATGATTTGGAGCTGTAGGTCTGAAAGCACATTTTTTGGAACTTGGCCCTAAAGGCTCACAAGGTGCCTGGGTATTTGGCCACCCAGGGGAAGAGAACAAGTTACAAGAAATGCCAAGCATAGGTTTTTGGTTTGGAAAATGGCATTTGGACCTCTGAAGAGAAGACAGCTTATTGGAAAAAACTTGGAATCTACATGCCTCCCAGAGAATGAATTGAATCTGCTGGAAACTGGACTTTGTGTGAAATGCCTGCTTCAGGTTTGGAGTGGCGAGAAGATGCCATCAGAGATACATGCTTCTTTGTAAAATGCTTGTTTCGATATGGAGTGGTGAGAAGAAGCCATTTTGGAAATGTTTTAGGTATTTTGAAACTAGACAACTGGCCACTTGTGGTCTCAGTGACTCTTGGTTTATCCTTGTCATATAAACCTTGTTATTGTTGTTTTGTAAACCGGAGTAGTCTTGCAATTATGTGCACAGGTTGAAGAACCCAAAGAACGCTGGGTTTAGCTATTGGCTTCTCTCTTTGGTTTGTTGCACCTGGTTTCAACTGTTGTCAGCATGGGGTCCTTTGAATGTGAACAGTGTCTTCATACCACCTTCTGATATCTTTATGCTCTTAATCTCCCAGTCTACCTTCCTTCCTTTAGTTCTCTCTCCTCATTGGTTTTCTAAATCCTGGTCCTTGGACCAAAAGACCCATAGTTGGAATGAGAGGTCCTGTCCCTGACCTCAGCCTGCACTTACTTCTACCTTCTGTCTTATTCATGTCACAGTGCAGATCCTGGAGTTCCAGAACTTCCTTTATATCTTCTAGGTTGTTGCCTATAGACCTGTCTTTGTTCTCTTTTTCCCCAATCTTCCCCAGAGCCAGGGTTCCACAAAGACATTGAGGTTCCTATTAAGCCTCCTTGCAGCCTGCTGTAGTGTTGTTATAGGAGCAGCAGCCAGCCTATTTCTGCTTTTCTTTTCCTCCTCTGAGCCCATGTCCCTGGGTGACAGGTCAGACTGGGACCCTGCTAGAGTGTTGTGCTGACACAGAGAGCCAATGGGCCTGATTGAGAATGAGCTCTGGCCAAACAAAAATAGTTCTTATTGTGCCTTTTTTTCCCCCTTGAGATACACCATAACTCGTCTGCCTGAAGGAAAGTGGTGACTCGGCAGTGTCTGTTTGATAAGCACATCAGACCAGCTACAGACCATGGGAACCCAGGGAAAATGGCACGCAAGGTTGCAAGAGCCTCAGATGTGGTCCCCGGACAGAACAAGTGTTGTTGGAGATGACACAGACCAGAGCCCAAGGCAAATGCTAGTTGGTCCTGTTCTCAGAGGAAATGCCAGCTATGAAAGGGAGCCTTGAGATGGGGTCAAAAGCAGCAATGCGCTTTCTGGCTGATAGCCCTCACCCCAGCTTTGTCTCTGCAGCAGCTCGCTGGGAAAAAGACAGAACCCAGAAAAATCTATGTGGCTGCCTTTAGAATTAATCATAATTGATATTCATCCAAGGAGGTGAATAGATCCAGGACAGAGGAAGGATGTCCTATCAGAGGGCTGAGTAGGCTATTTCCCAAATTTGCTTTCTGTCCCATTAAAATCTCATCAGGACAAATCCTTTGGGAGTTGTAGACAGTCACCCTGGAAACATTTGGAAAAGCAGACTTCAGGGCAAGAAGGAGGGTGTCACTTTAGATGTTCTCCACTGGATGGGGATAGTGGTAAGAACAGGGCAAACAGAATCAACAGCTGAGAAGAACCTTGGAGAAATTCGATTTCAAAGACAAGGAAAATGTGGCTTGGGGAGGAATGAGGACATCTCCAAGGTCACACAGTCAGAAGGCATAGGGGGGAAGGTGAGCCAGGGTGGTGCTCAGTTCTGCTGATGCCCAGCCCAGGCCCCTTTCCTTTGCATTGAGCCTTGAAGGACAGCCTCGGAATTGACTAGGACGCAGCTTCCTTTTTCTACTGCTCTGGGGCTGGGGAGAAACGGGCCAGTTCCTAAATGCAGCTCTCAGGGAAGTCTCTAGCAGGTTGTCAAGCGCTCCTGCCAGTGCTGAGCTGGCAAAGGAGGGTGGGGAGAAGTGCTTAGAAATCCTGCGCATTGAAAGGTGGCCTGTAATTGTAAAATTCCATTTCCTTTCAATTAGCAGCTGATTGCATTTGATGAGCTGCAACATTGTTTCCTCCGTGTAGATTAGGAGTCAGAGCAGTCAATGAGCTGTGAAATTCTCTCCCTGCTGAAACAATAGACAGTGATTAAAGCGCAGCTAATCCGATCATTATAGCCAGAGCCCACTGATCATTAGCTGCTAACCAGATCCCAGAGAGCAGCTCCAGCCTGGCCAAGGCAGGCTGAATGCAGCAGGTAAATGCTAGCAATAAGCTGGACCTCCCTCCTCTCCACACCCAGAAGTCCCTGGTGGACCAGAGGGCTGGGGTGAGAAAGAGGATTCTGTGCTGTGGAGGCAGGGAGCGAGCAAGCCAGGCAAGGACGACTGGCTATCAGGATGGGAACTGGGACTTCAGAGGCAGATGGGACTGATCCGGGATCAAATGCCCTTCCCATTTTCCCTCTTCTCCCCCCCCCCCCCAGTTTATTGTTTAGCCTTTGAGTCTCAGATAAATTATTTGTCCCAAATCCTTAACAATACCTTCATGTGTAGTTGTTCTGAGGATTAATATCGTAGTCTAGATAAGATCCCTGGCATCATGCTAAAACTGCAATAACATTAACTAACATTTTCAAGTGTTTGCTACGTGCCCAGCACTGTTCTAAGGGCTTTATGTGGATTAACTTGGCTAAGCCTCATAACAGCCCTGATAAAGCGGATGCTATTATTATCTCCCTTTTTCCAATGAGGAAGACAGAAGTTCAGTAACTTGTTTGAAATGACTTAGCCATAAGTGATAGAGCTGGGATTTGAACTGGAAAGCAGACAGCTCAGAGGTTCTCCTATTAAACCACCCCACTTTGCTTTTTCTCAAATATTAACCCGCACTGTGTCCATTTGCCTCACTTGTAGTTTTCAAACCTTGTGTAGAAAAATTAGCCAGAGAGAATGCTGAAAATACGGCTCATCTGTCCGGTCAGGTAAATGAACTATAGGGTTCTTACCCTTCTGCCATTAGCCTCCTTGACCAGCACCTGTGGTACTGCACCCTCCCCCGTGATTGTACATACCTGACCCAAATGGATGTGCACATGTATAAGAGTGCACACGTGGGCCTAAGATGGGGCGGGGAGATAAAAGTAGACATGGCCCTAGGTGGGTGCCAGGGGGAGAATATAAAGAGAATGGGAGGACACCAGAGGGAAAGCCCAGAGAAAGAACATGAAGATTCATGAGGGGCTGGGGGAACTCACCTGCCTCCCAGCCTCACTGCCCTTGTTGCCTAGCCTACCTGCTTGTCTGTACACATAGTTCACTGAGAGCATTAAAGTCTATAAAATCCACTAAGGACTCTGACATCCTTTCTTTAAATGCTAGAACCGATGATGAACCTACCTGGATCGGGATGGTTGCAAAACAAAGCCCAGCTGCCAGAGATTCTGATTCAGTAGGTAAATGAGCTCTGGTAAAATGAAGAAGTTGCTGCCTATTAGATGCTGCTGGTGTGGTGGTCTGGGACGTACCTGGAGAAATGCCCTAGATTCTGGGAAATTGATGTACATTTGACCAGGGCCTTCATCTCTCCCCAGGTGAGCACCTACAGGGAACATAAAGGTGGCAAAATGTGTATATTGATCACATATATCAAGATCAGAAACTCTCCCTTCCCTTGCAGGAGTGGCCGTATATGTCATAGAAAGCAAGACACTTTTGAGAGCAAAAGGGGGAGATTCATAATTATTCCTGGAGCACAGGTCCCACCATTCATAATTATTCCTGGAGCACAGGTCCCACCATTCATAATTATTCCTGGAGCACAGGTCCCACACTTTTGAGAGCAAAAGGGGTAGATTCATAATTATTCCTGGAGCACAGGCCTGTGTCAAGCAAGGGGAAAAGGGGTCATTGCTGTTGGTGCCCTTCTTGACTGCAGAACTCTGGTCTGCTAAGTCAAGCAATTGTGGTGGTACAGGGTAACGAACCTGGCACTGGACAAGTAGGAAAGAGGGTGTTAATGGCCCTGAAGAGCGTTCACCAATAACAGATGGGAAATCTGTCAACAAATACCCTTCTATTTTTGCCCCTGGTAATCTCTTTGAATCAGAGTTCTACTCTGTCTCCTAGAGTTTCCAGCAGGGCTGAACTATAGCCATGATCACAATAGATAGCCTACAACATAATGTCATTTCCTTTTCCTTTTCTGTTTTGTGCCCCACACCTTTTCTGGTTACTTCCGGATTTACCTCTGGAATGAATTGATTATCTGGACCCTTTTCATAGTCTTCTGAGCTTAGAAGAGTCACCTACCACTACCTACTTGTGTCACCTTGGCTAATTAATTAAATTGTTTCCTTAAAAGTAGAAATGACAATAGTTAACACTTGTAAAGCACAGGCCCTAAAAAGTACTCACTAGATGTATGAGTCTGTGATTATTAATAGGAGCAGTGAGAATACTGTGCTTTGATTCTCAGTAAGAATCATTGTTCTGCTTCACATAAGGAAGACTATTTCCTCTCCCGGGCTACTGTTGCCTCCCATCTCCCCTCTGTGTTGTTACAATACACCCCCACAGAGATAGCAACCCCCTCACAGCCAAGTGAACCCCTAGATCATGATCAGGATGTTTGCCCTCATTCACCACTACCCATGTCAATTGTATTCCAGAGTACTAGACTCCAAGATTGTAATATATTGTTTCTAATTCCTTTTTCAGAAGTAATGAGGAACAGCCACTTCTGAAGGAAAGCACAAAATTAATTTATCAAATGCAGAAACTTAACACATTAAATATAACACTCATGTTGAAAGCATTGAGTTGATCATCTCTCTTTCAAATACCTTCATGAGCCCCTGAACAAAGTCCCACTGAAGCTTTCAAGGCCATGTTATAGCCTCTCAGCCTCCCAACATTTCTGCTGACACTGCTTGACAGGGAGACCTCTCCAGACAGACATGGTGCCACAGCCAACCCCCTCTGCAGCCTTGTCCTTCTCCCCACTCTTCAAACAACGGTGAGGTAAGATCGCCTCCTCCTTTTAATTTTTTACTAAGCACAGTTGAACAGCTGATTTCAGTCATTTCTACCTATGGTTTCCTCCTTAAAGCTAATTAGTTTCTTTTCAAGTAATTGCAAATAGTACATTTTCCAGACCCTTGGAGCTGAAGCTGACAACTAGCTGGTTGGAGTGGCCTCTTATTGATAGCTCACGGAAATTAGACATGCAAACATCACCCTGGGGCCCCAAGGGCTCCTCTAAGTTGTTTAGAATAAATAACTCATGGAGGTCCCAGGGCTCTTTTATGAATGGACCAGTGAAAGTGAAAGATCTACCCCATGGTGGGCAACAGAGGAGGTCAGGAGCTTCCCTCTGCATGGGAGGGGACCTTCACCTCTGCAGGTCTAAGGTTGACTGTGTTCCAGACCTGGTGCTGGCTACTAAGTGTAGTCCGGGGGTGGGGGCAGGGGCAGGGGCAGGAATGGGGCCCACGAGAGAAGAAAGCGGAAGGTTTACAGGAGTGGATGATGATGTTCACTGGAGGGTATGGTCTTGGGGGAGGCTGGAGGGTTTCCTGGAATAACAATAAATCCCCTCACCAGTGGGCCTGTTTGGCCACTACTACCCTGCTGTAGGGTGAGCTAGTCAGGCTTTTTCCAATAGTCTGTAAAACCAGGACTTGGGATATTGCATCTTCCCCATGATTGTGTGGTCCAGTGGGAGTGCAACTGTGTAAGTATGTACACCTGGACCTAGGGAAGTGGGAATAAAGAGGTGCAGGAAAGACAGCACAAGCGTAAGCATCTGCAGAAAAGAGAGCATGAGAGTGCACAAGAGGATGCCAGAGACAGAGCCCAGAGAAAGACTGTAAAGATTCCTGGGGGTTCGCCAGCCTCCCAGCCACTCCGGCCCTCACCTTGCACTGTCTTGCCAGGTGTGTCTGTGCAACTGCTAAGCCAATAAAGAGGCTACACAGACTGGTAAACCTGCTGCCTGCTGCTTCCCATACAATTGGTGGCAAGGATTGGTTACAGTACACCCCCATTCCAGGAACCAGTGATATCATGCCTACAGGGTTCATTCTTTGGTCTTTGAGACACAATGAGTGATTGTTCTCAAATTTTCTATAGGATCCAGTATTATCTATTGAAGGGGTTTCTTTTATTCTTCTCTCTCTTGTGTTTGTCTGGAGTTTTGGGGATCCTGGTTGTTTATTGCAACGATGTTAATCATCATCAGTCACACAAGTTCCTGTCACTCTGGATTCCTTCCTGACTGCCCCAGCAAAAAATTGTCACAAACTCAGTGGTTTTCAACGTCACCTTTAATTGTTCCACGGTGGTGAGTCCAGCATGGCACTCACCACAATGGGATGAAGGTGTTGGCAGGCATATTCCTTTCTGCATCTTCTGCTTTTCCAACTTCCAGATGTCTCCCATTCTTCATCCCTCATGGCCACTTCTCTCTGTCTTCAAAGTCAATAACTTCTTATGCTCCCTTTACTCTTTTAAGGTCACATCTCTTTCTGACTTCCTTGACTCCCTATTCCATTAAGGCCCTTTGTGATTACTTTGGGCTCACCTGGAATGAGGCTCCTCTTTCTTTCTGCTGATTAATGTTAAATTCTATCTACAACCTTGAGTCACCGCTGGCAAGTCACAAAGGTCTGGAGATGGTCAAAGCTGGGGTAGGGGGACATTACTCTGCCTATTACATTTGTTAACCCTAACATGTGCTGTCCTTGTTGAAATCTATGCTAATGTTTCTGATCCACTCCTGATCACTGAAATATGCATGCTTTCTTGTTTGTATGCCACTAGTGTTTTCAGCTGACATCTATGAGTTTTATGTTCTGTGCATGGTATTGTTCTCACATTTTTCATCTGTTACAACTTTAAAGTCTCCATGTTGCTCTAATTGCACTTAGTTTGAAGCTCTGAATTGCTCTGAATTGCCCTGAACTACCTATTAGTTACCTTCCTCTCTGCCTGACTCCTAGCCTGCCTTCACTCTACTCTAAACAACCTCAAGACAGACCTTATATAGGTCACGGAGGACCTGTTCACAGATTTCTCTGGAAATCACACTGCAGTGGATGCTCAGATAGAAAGAAAAGAATAAATGAATAACTATAAGCGATGTTGCTCCATCCTGGCTACTTGTTAGAGTCTCTTCCAGGAAGCTACTCAAACACCAATGTTCAGACCAACAGGACCAACTGGAGCTGAATGTCTGGGTGTAGCCACAGGTATTGGTACTTTTTAAAGCATCAGGCCCTAGAACTGAAGAGTCATCCGTTGACAGTATAAAAACCTATGTCAAATAAGGCAATTTACCTCAAGAAAGCAAAACAGCTTTTCTCTTTCTTTCTGGTCTTAGGTGGAGATGCTGTCAGCCTGCAATTGTCTGCAACCATGTCATCCACCGCTCTTCCTCCCTCCCCGCTTGCATCAAAGAAGTTAAGGAGGGAAAGAACAGGACCCACTCTGGGAAGCTGAGTGAATTCAAGGTGGAGTGAGAGTTTGAGGGAGCAGTTGGAACAATGCTGATGATGCTGAGGAAACCCAGGGAGTCTCTGAGTCCAACCCCATTTAAAATGCCTTCTCTACTCAAACTGGTCAGGGTTAGATTCCTGATAGTGGCAACTAAAAGAACCCTGACCAATACACAATCCAAGCAAATAATTGTGGGTCAGGAAAAAAATGATCTAAATGGAATCCAGAAGACAGATTATCCAAGCAGTGCCTTTATCAATAAAGCCACAATTTCAAATACCACCTCTTGCTAGACTAGAAATAACCCATCACATCTTATTTCAGCCAGTTAGTGTGTTTACAGTGTGTCACAGTTAAGTACTTCCACAGCGGAATGAAAAGTATTAGATTACTGACTTTTCTTTTCTTTTCTTTTCTTTTCTTTTCTTTTCTTTTCTTTTCTTTTCTTTTCTTTTCTTTTCTTTTCTTTCTTTTCTTTTTTTTTTTTTTTTTTTTTTTTTTTTTTTTTTTTTTTTTTTTTTTTTTTTTTTTTTTTTTTTTTTTTTTTGAGACTAGGTCTCACTATTTTTGCCCATGGAACCATAGGCTCACGTTGTCTGGGGTACCACAGATCCACAGATTCAAGCAATCCCCAGCCTCAGCCTCCCATTTTTTGGGAACTAGGTCTTGCTATGTACCCCCGGGAGGACGAACTGTGATCCCTGGCTCTGGCTGTGGCTTCCTAGGCTGCCACTTACAGGCATGCACTACCATGCCCAGCCCTTAAATCACTGACTGTTCTTAATAAAGGGTATAGATTGGTGATAGAACAGCACTGTGCATTCATCACAGGCCCTGCATGTGCCAAGCTCTTTATCCCCAGGGGCTCTTCTCCCAGTCTGGGACATGGGGAGAATGCTGTCTGCTCCTATTTCCCTGTCCAATACAATTCAAGTTCCCTGGATTCTTTAGAGCTTTTAGCAAGATACTGAAATGGCCCAAGTTGTGGCTTTAGTGACTCCAATGAGCCTACAAGACCCCACCTCAAACACAGGAGGTGCAGGAGGTATAAACCCATAGGAAGTTGTCAAAGATGTCAAATACCAAGGGTCACCAAAAAAGTTTCGACACATGAAAGAGGATGGAGAAGCTCTTGAAGAAGATACTGTGATTGAAAGGTGCTGGTTCTACAGAGCAAACATGAGGACTGACAAACACTTTTACTGTCTTTAGTCTCTTTTTTAATATTACAAAACATTTTTGTTTTATTTATTTGAATTATTTAATCTGATTTATTGAATTAAGTAAATATATATATATAATATATATTTTTTACTTTATTCTTCTCCCCCTTGTTTTTGGAAGTCTTTCTAATAAGTGTAGTTTTCATGGGTATGAGATGGTGTCTCATTGTGGTTTTAATTTGTGTTCTTTTATTGGAAGTGACAATGGACATTTTTTTGCACATCTGTTTGTCCTTCTGGAGATCTTTGGAAACTGTCTATTTAGGAGTTGTCTATGCTTCCCATTTACTAATCCATTTGTTTGTTTTTTTGTTGAATTGTCCTAATAAAAACATCTAGAAGTTAGTGTGTGAACTCTGTAAGCCTTGGAAGCTGACGAGCTCTGCTTCACAAAATCCCAGATGCCAGCATGCCTTATTCCTGCAAACCTGAATTCCCCCAAAGATTAGCTATGCAAAGATTTTCCACTTGTTCCCCCCCAAGGACACAAAACAGAGATCAGGCACATAAAATCACAAAGGGAAAATATGAAAATTGTGCCTCTGAACTGGAAGCAAGAGCCAGGATATCCTATTATTGTGTTAGGTCCTGCCTCCTAAAACCATTGCTCTGTACAAAGTCCTAGTGTTAGCTCAAGTTAGAAAGCTGCTGTAGTTTTCTCTGAGACATCTGAGGTTGCCATTTGTCCCTGCTGATGAGTCAGTAGTTGGGTATGTTACAGAAATCTTTTAAATGGCCTTGCAATCTGACACAGGCAGCAGGCAAGACAGAGGCATCTACCTTAAGATAGTAGCCAAAACAAACGAATGCTGGGTGGGTCTCTTGGTATAGATAAGATTCTAAAGACCATTGGGGTAAGGATGCTAAGCAGTGTTTGGAGAAGAGCAGATCTGGTGAGCAGAAGGGTTTTTGTTTTAGCAGGGGGAGGACACAAGTTTGGTGTCAAGCAGAACACTGCAGCACCATAGAGGAGTAGCCCATGGTCTTCCTTCTCACATCCTTCACCCCTGCAGTGCTCAGCTTCTTTAGTAAACAGCAGGTAAGAGCTGAAGTTTTACCTGCTTGTGAGACAGACATTACACTTCTGTCCTGCTTGCCTACATATGGCATCCTCTCACTTCTCCAGGTCTGGTGTAAGAGGGAAGATAAGGTGGAGAGTAGCCCTTCTCAGGACAAACACAATGAAGAAATCTGCATCGCAGCCTACTTTCATATTTCTAGTTCTTGAGTCTGAAATTACTTTTCGTCCATTAATAGTGTTTCCTGTGAACTTTCTGTGAAAATGATTGTATTTTGATGGGGTTGAAGGCTGAGTAGGCTTCCCCATCAAGCAAAGTCCTAAAACCAATCTGATGTAAGCCTGCCTATTTGACAAGCTCTCCAAGACCAAAACCCAGATCATATATGCTCTAATCAACTCTCTAACTGGGAGAAATTCTAAATAAACACCTCCACATGGAGCACCAGCTTTAGATTTTGGAAAGCAGAGGTCTGGTAATTCTATCATCCTCTGTAATTAGCACTCTCCTTCCTAGAGCACATTTACCCATCTCACAATATTACATCAACCTCCGTGTTTGATATTTAACACACACACACATATATGCATATACACATACTATTGAATACATATAAAGATTAGAACAAAAAACACCCAACTAAATAAGAGATTTTAAAATAAAATTAGGGGTGTCATTTTCATTCTCCCCTTTCAGTGTGATCCACAATAACAGGATATCCTGTGTCTCTAACCTCATTAACATTGGGGTTGGTGAAGCTACTTGCTTACCAATAGGATGTTAATGGGTATGACAAGAGCAGAGTATGAAATATTTTGTACATCTGTCATCACCAAGAAGAGACCCCATCCTGCTACTCCTCTTGTCCAAGGAGGGACACATGAAACAGAACTGAGCCCAGTTGCAGTTCAAAGCCAAGCTGAGTTTAGATCAACAGACACTCAATCGACAGACATATGGGTGATGATACTTTTATGTCACTACATTTGGGTGTGGTTTGTTATACAATTTATTGTGGTTACAGCTAAATAATCTAGCATAACAAATACTTTTTTCTGAAGCAAGATATGAAAATCAGATAGGGAAAACACCAACAAATTTGACCTTGTCTATCTTTAAAGATGTCCGTGGATTTTTAAGAACACAATAACATACATACATGGCCAAAATGTAATCTGAGCCAATCATGAAAAAATTATCTTTAGCAGAGTGGAAGTGAAAAGAGGAATCTATAAAGAAGAACAGAACACATAAAATAATGTCCACACTGATGATCCACATCTCTGTTATTTGTGAACTATCATGCAACTGTGGAAAGGCATGAAAGCAATCATTTATGAAAACAATAGAAGGGTGTTTACAATGAATGGAAATTTCAGAACACCTGATTTATAAGATCATATTTTGGGAAGAGAATTTGGGAGGAAAATCACTATCCTCTGACTGAGGCCTGGAACTGGGATACTAGGAGGAAGGCTATCAACTTGACTTTGTCTCTGCCTATAACCCTTTTCTGACCATGTGTTTGTGGTACTTACTCTTCAGTGCCCTTTTCCTCAACCTGTCAATGTTATAACATCATTATCTTAAGACCAATTAGCCACATATGTAAAATATTCCCTAGGGCGAGCTTTACCCTGCAAGCCTGCTTTACCCTTTGACATAGTCCTGTGAGATTTTTAGAAAATTCCTCCAAGTGTTTACATCTATTTAGATAAAAACCTGCTGGCCTTTCTCCCAAGTTCAGTTTACTATTGTGTAGATCACCACTTCCTTTGTATTTGTTTTTGATTTTTTCCACAGTGAGATTTTATTCACAGTAAGTGTGTTAGTTGGAAACTACCGGAAAAAAGGTGGGTCATTTTACTCTATAAGTTAGTGTCTCAGCACTGCAAGGGAGATCTGGTATTGTCCTGTTAAACTCCATCCCACCTCCTACCTCACAGATACCACAGCGAGATCCTGGAGGGACATCTTAGAGAGGGCCCCAAACTGGGAGATCAGCACAGGACTCAGAAGAACTGTCAGCTTAGTCTTCTTATCTTCTTTTTCCTTCCATCTCCCTCAGTCATTCAGTTCTAAAACCTGGGGTTCTTGAGGCTAAGAAAGTCAGGTAGCAGGAGATAGTGGCAAGAGCATGAACTGGATTCAAATAAATGTTGGGTCTTAACTCTGGTTTTGGGATTGATGCGAATTGTGTAGTTAGGCTGTTACTTAACATCTGTGCCTGAGCTTACAAGAGGAGTGGTAACAGCTATCAAACAGAGTTACTGTAAGAGGAAACTGAAATATGTTTCCTAAAGCACTCAGCAGTGCCTGGCAGAATGTAGCTAATTGAACCCCATTCCCTTCTCTGTGCAGTACCTTAGTAGCTGAAACGCTCCTTTATGCATCAAGGAATTAACACCACTGTTATGAGATTAATTCACAGCAATGCACATGAAAACAGTGATTCAGATCATGGCAAAAAACTATAATTAAAGTATCTGGTATTGTTTGATTACAGGGTTGGCTTCACTCACTTTAGCACTTTGTGGGCAGAGAGCAGGCAGCCTGGGGGCCAAGCGCGGCTTTGTTTTCTGGAAGGTTTCTGACCACTTCCCAGAGCCCTGCTGGGCCATGATGAGTCCTCTGATTCTCAGTTTGCATTGAAAAGTCCAAATTTTAGTGGAGTGGAGTGTAGAGAAGGGGCTGTACCTTCATGCATGTCTAGGCACCAGGCACTTTAAGCGCTCATTCTTATTTTAGTCTCTGGAAAATCTTCAAAGGCCATTCTCTGCATATGACAACCAGTCATAGGTAGGCTCAACAAATTGCTCAAAATGTCATTCCCAGGAAGGAATAGAGCTAGGATTTAATTTGGGTCCACTGGGCTTCCAGTCCTCTCTATGTTCAAGTTGCCAAACAGGCTGCCTTCTAGTTCAGGCATCAGATGTACAGCCAAAGAAACAGACGCAACTTCAGGCACTTTAAAATGTTACAGTCAAAACTAGTTAAATGGCTAGTTAATTCTTCAGTTCCACTTTCCCCCTTTCTACCAACAAATGTCCCAAATATTTATCCTAAGTAACATACTCAGACACAAATCATGTTCCAGTTTTTCTTTGATTTTGTTTTTTTTCTCTTTTTGTAGCTAAGGGGGTACAAAAGATTGAAGCAATTATTGATTGTAGCTACCAGAAAAATCTCCTAAAACAATACTGAACCATTTCAGAGATGTGACTTTAAACTGCCCATCTCCTTTGCCTTTCTTTATGCTTTCTGTCCAGGATGTGTACTGAGCAGTCATTTTAAACTATGAAGTGAACTTGAAAATGGAAGCCCATGCTTCAGGTAGAAGATCCTGAGAGCAAAGGAAGCTTTGTTTCCTGAAGACCACAGAACTACCATGCCTACATGGAATTGCCAAGTTTTAAGTTTCTTTTAGATAAAAGAAAAATAACCTCCTAGTATCTTAACACTTTTTTGTTGTTGTTGTTCCTGAACATAGTCTCTTGCTGATATACCTGTAAAATCTTATCTAATCTACCAATCATTCTTTGAGAAAGGTATTATTTTTATTCCCCGATTTTTCATATGAGATAACTGAAATACAGAGATGCTAAGAAACTCGCCCTGGATCGCTGAAGTAGTAAGTAACAAAGAGTGGATTTGAATCCAAGCCAACTTCTCCAACACTCGTGCTCTTAATAATCATATTACACTGCCGAGTTTGACTACACATCAAAGATTATTTTTCCAAGCTGAAGAACTTTCATGTCTCCATGGAATTTTCCTTCAGAATCAAACTTTATTTCTGATGGCTTGAGCCCTATTTGCATCTGGCATGAGGTTAGTTTTTCACTTTGTAAGAAATAACATTCTAATGGGTTTTTAAGGGCCCAGAAGACTTGTTAGCCATTCCCTGGCTGCCGCAGGACAAACTCATTAAAAACATCTGAACAAAACCAACAGAACTTGAAGGGCAACAAGAAAATGAGGAAGACACTCTGCACACAGGGTTAGAGAATTTTTTATGGTAAATCAAGACTATCAGAGAGCCTGTTCACCCAACTGGAGTTGACTCCGTGTCCGGGGCATTTAACCTGTTTGCACACCAAGCTCCCAAAGCTTGTGAATGAGAATTGCAAACACGTATTCATTATACCAGAATTTCTTTCAATAAAACAATTTAGATATCCCTGGAGTCTTCTCTTAACAGAATTTTACCTTTGTGGAAAAGATTTTGTTAAGCAAATGAATGAAGCAAATGAAATTGGAGGAGAAATGTTTACTGAGCTAAAGAGAACAAATTATTTTTGCAGCACCGGGAAAGTATCCAATTACAGGAAAATATGGTTTGTCTGGAGTTATATTGATTAGAACTTTCTGCTCATTGGCATCTGTAAAATGGGAGTAATCACAATGACATTTTAAGGGTAGTGGTAACAAATACATGAGATACACTATGCTGTGGTGAGCAAACCCATTATCCGTGATGGTGATAAAAAATACATAGAGATTGGCTTTGATAGATTTATGAGGTTCTAGGTCTTCGGGCTGACCTCCATGTTCCCTCTACCAGCCTTTAGCAAGCAGTAAATAGATGATAGAGGAATGATTTGAAAACTAATGAGCAGAGAAAAGTAGCAAATCCTTAATTGCCCTTAAGAATTCAGAGACAGAATGAAAAACACTGGTCTTAGTAGCTATCATTTTGCAGGTTTTCTGGCTACCTGAACATATCTCCTAGCCCTTCAACCATATCAAAGAGCAGCACAACATGTGAATATCACTAACATCAATGCCAGTTGACCAGGATTTGAAACCTGACTACATTAGCTATTTGCAAAATAGAAATAGTGATGATACCTGTATTATGGTTGTGATGAGGATTAGAACAGATGATATATGTAAAGAATATCAAGCTCATAGTTACATGTTGGTGATCAGTGGTCAATTTCAGTGATAAGAATTATCAGTGTACCATCTAGCCTGGTGTTTCCTCTCCCTTCTTTTTGTGACACCCCACCCTGGTGGCTCCCACTCTTGTGTGTTGGTAGCAAAGCCTTCTTAAGAAGGTCAGGGGTTTACACAGACTAGACCCTAAGGAACACCCTGACAAAAGTGCTGGTATGCTTTGATGAAAAGATTAAGAGTTTAAAATATGGCCAGCCTGAATTTTCTGATGACTAACTGATGCTTTGACCTTCTGAACAGTATCAAAGTGCACATGTATATTTGTGGGTGCTAGGGACATTTTGTTAGTTGAAAAGATGCAAGTAAAAGAACTTTATCCTGTAAGCTTTAAACTTTGCAACTCATGCCTTGCTCAGTTCCAAGATAGTCCTGAACTTATGGATGAGTTTGTTAGAAGAGTGACCCATGCAATTTTATTCATTTTAAATTATAGTGGTTGAAAACAGCTATTTGTGTAGCTAGTGACTCTGAGACAGGTCTTCTACTATTTACAAAAAGGTTTATTTTCATCTGGAATCAAGTACCAGTGCTTCTGGGAGTTAGCTGGCTGTTAGTTGGGACAATGAAGTTGACAGGGTTAATCATCACCCAGAAGGCTGGCCTAGTCTGGATTACATGATGTTAGTCATGGGGTTGCAAGAGAAGCAAGAGAGGTTAAGTCCCAAAGCACAAGAATTGTCAAGTTTCCATATATGTCCCCATGGCCAAAACAAACCACAAAGCCAAACCCAGAATAGATGTATGGAGAACTTTCCAAGGGTGTGAATAAAGGGAGGGATGATCCCACCAAGAGTCACTACTCTAAAAATTCATACCATAAATTCAAGAGAAGTAGTGCTTAACACATGAGACTGGACAGAACATGTGATTCTCAGTGTGTGTGGAGGACATCAGAATTTCTGTATTCCTCCTAGGAGTTCTGATGCTTACCCCAGAAGTGGACACAGAAAAGTAGAATAAGTTCCTAGAGTAGGTTAAAAAAAGGCAATATTAGATTTATTCAACAACAACAAATGAAAACTTGCTATAAGCAAAGCAAAGGCCTATTATTTTCTTTACTCTCTTTTCTTTTCTCATTCTATTCTTTTCTTTACTCTCTTACTACCAGTAACCCCTTTTTATAAAGGAAAGACTAAACACTCAGAAAAATATGAACTTTTGTGCAAGACGATTCCCAACCACTAAGTGTTTGATTCCTTTGTTGATCTCTCTCCTTTGTTTCCATCATTCATTCATTTGTTGAGTCTATCACTCAATTAATATTCAATCTGTGAAATTTCTGTCAGTTCTTAGGAAGGAGAGACTTTCATTATTCTCAGAACACAGGATCATCTCAAGTTTCACACCCTAAGGTTGGGATGAGAATGAAATGAGATTATAAATGTAAAACCCATAATCAGTACCTAGTGCCTAGAAAAATAATGTGGCTAATTTTATTTTGGAGGAAAAAAATAGAAAACCTTTCAAACTGAGCTCAGGAAATCTGAATGTTTGTTCTGAAATGTGAACAACCAGCTTGAGAGAGCAACCAGAGTCCTGGACCCTTCCACCCCACTGATACCACAGAAACATTGAGGAGACAGAAGTACACCTAGAGAAAGAGTACTTCAAGTGTGAGGCTGGGCTGGGATGCGAGGAGGGGCAGGGGATGATGGAGCAGGCATTGTCTTGTGCTGCTCCCTGTTGGTCTATCTTTCCAACAACTCCTGCCAGATGAATAAGTCCCTTCTATGAGCTATGTTTGGAAGCACTAAGCATTTCTGGAGACTTCTAAGATCTCAAGAATGTGGTTGTAGGCAGAAGGGGACCTCTGCTCCCTTGAGGCAGCCCACTCTAAGCATAAGATGAAGAAGTTCATCTTTCTCGCTGCCAAGGACTCCTGCAGCCCCTCTTGATGGTTCTCAAGGAAAAGACCCAAAACAACCCCACTTAGTCAGTTTCTTACAACTAGTGGACATTTGGTCCACAGAAAACACTCAAGTAGTTCTTATCCTGGGAAACGCTGGGAGGACAGGTCACACCCAGCAGCTTGACACCTTCTTTGCTTTGAGGACATGCTAGTCTGTCTGTGCTAGACATGCTGAACTCCTGATGCTGAAGCCTGGCTTTCTCTGACCCAGACCAAAGCCTAGTCGGATGTACTGGCAGATGTACCGCTAGCACTCTAAGGCAGTCAGACCCAGTCAACCCAGGCAGGGTACACATATCAGGTCATTCTGCTGGGGAGCCTAAATGTAGTATTGTAAGGCCTTGGGAGACCCCTTTGCCTTGCCATGCATGCAGATCCTCATAGAAGGATGGCTTTTCTAAGCAGGATAAAGGGTATGGCTGGGACAATATGTTCATTGAAAATCATCCTTTGCTGCAGTTGTTCAAAAATAATATTCTCATTAGGCAATTCTTGACACTGTTGATAAAGAGGGACCAGAGGGAAATACATAATGGAAGCATCAAATGAAAACAGAGAGACAGGTATAACAGGTGGTCAACTTTTGAAACCCACTAGCACCGGTCCAGGCCTCTGGAACTCCTGATGCTGAAGCCTGGCTTTCTCTGACCCAGACCAAAGTCTCAGACTGAGTCAGGAAGGGAGAGTGTGATAATGTTTCCCCTGAAGGAGGCCTTTCTCTCTGATGACTTTGTCACCTCCGAGCCAGTGGTATTATGGAAGAAGTTTCAAGCATCCCAGACAGAAGATTTGATACCAAGGGGGCAATCATCAGTATTTACAGACTGGAGTATGCTCTCCAGTGTGTGGAGGGTTTTCCCACAGAATTCCATTTACACAAAGGGGCAGAAAACAAAACAAAACAAGACCATGCCATTCCTGGTGCAGATTGACCTTTTGGTTTTAACAGATCATCTTTTTCTCTCTCTTTCTCTCTTTTCTTTTTTTAGACCAGGTCTCACTATATTTTTGCCTGTGGAACCACAGGCTTACATTGCCCGGGGTACCACAGACTCAAGCAATCCCCAGCCTCAGCTTCCCAGGTAGCTGGGATTACAGGTGTGTGCCACCACACCCAGCTATATTTTTTTGGTACTAGGTCTCACAACGTGCCCCCGGTGGGACTCGAACGATGATACCTGGCCCCGGCCACAGTTTCCTAGGCTGCCGCTTACATGCATGTGCCACCATGCCTGGCCCTTCTTTTTCTCTTCTACCTCTCTGATTTTCTCTGCCCTGAATGGTCTTCTCCAATAATCCGACATTTGTAAAACCCACCTGTGCTTACAGACCCAATTCAAATCCCACCCTTTCCATGAAGCCGTTCCTAATTCCTCTTCTCCATAATCACCTCCACTAAGTCAGAAATCATTTCACAGACTACTCATTTGCTCAGTGCCGTCAGCTGTATGAGCATAATAATAGTTTCACCACTACCCCATAAATCTCTTGTGCAAATTAGGAAGAACACTTAGAATGAGACTTGGCATATAAACAAAGCATAACAATAAAATTAATAAAAATTATGAAATTTTTGTTTAATTTGTTATTTGTACTTACTAGTATAGTTATAATTATTAGTGTAATTATTGTTACAATTATTAGTGTGGTTGTTTTTGTGGTTGTCCTTGATGGATATGACTTCTCACCTTTGGTAATAAGAGATCTGGATGACAGGGTAGCTCCCCCCTTTCGTAGACAACCAGGTGATGAGGTCTTATTACTAGAGCTTACTCGCTGGCCTGAATACACAGCACAACAGACATTCAGTCTCAGTTAAGTTAAATGTGTGTGATGAACAAAGGCAGGAGAAGCAGGGGCCACAAGAGCGATCCTTGGGGCCAACAGCCACACTCTTCACTACCCTTCCATCTGACCCACCATCTTTTTTTTTTTTTTTTTTACCACCTAGTACTATGTTATTGTTATTCAAAGCGGGTCACCCTGTCCCAGGCTGGCTGGCTGCATCCTTACTCCCAGTCACCAAAGAGGTGCAGATGAGCGGGCAGATGGTAACATCCAGGCAGCTTCTGGGACGCTATGTCCCATGTGCTGGTATAGATGGAACCTGCGCTCCCAGCAGTGGGAGGGCGTGGTGTTTCTGCCATCGCGGCCCTGCAGCGGCACGCATTAAGGCAAGAAGCTTGGCGTGCTTGACTTTTTACGTTGTCTCTCAAGCTTCCCAGCACGGACGGTTCGTAATGGATGTCAGACTTTGAATTTCTTATCATGTTGTTTATATCTAATAAGTGACTCGCCCTGTTTTTTTAAAAGTCAGCTTTTAAAAATACTGTGTTTGAACATCTGTCAAAGGCTGGGGATTAGCTGAATAGGCACTGGATGCCAGGATATTATATTCTCTCTTATCCTTTATACTGTAATTATCTTGATCCTCAAACAACTCAGCACCAGTTACAACCACTTTCGCAGACTTGTTGTTGCTGCAAATTCAAAAAATTATTTTATTTGAATCTAAATTAAACTGATATGTAACAAGGTTTTTTTTTTTCATGCTAAGTCTCAAAAAACAGTATCTGCAGATGATTAAAAAACAGTAAAACACGGACAATTTCAAAGTTTATTTCAAGAATAAACTCATGAAAATTCATCTAATTATGCAGCAGTGTACCAAAAATAATCTTTTCCAAACCTAAATTTGTTTAACAAAACACACAGTCAGCTAAGCCAAATGAAAGCAAACGTGTGTTTATACCATAGTCACCCCCTCCCCCGGTCGCTGCAGTGGGCACGAGGGCTTGGCAGGGTTCGGTAGCCTGTTTTCAGCTTCACTTGCTATCCTTTTCAGTGAGGGGGCTGTTGGCATCCATGGTTCATAGAAACAGACCCTGCTGGGAGTGATCTCTACTCATGGCTATGTGCAGAGCTGGGGTGTAGAGAACTTAGGGCATTTCACTCTCAAGAACTTAGGGGGCAAAAGACACCATCTAATTATGCACATGAATGCATGTGCGGTCTGGCAGCCTCCAGCACTTCTTAGTAGTCAGAGTGGTATCAGCGCCATGTGTTGAGTCCTTATTCTCTGTCAGGTGTTTATTTGATGGCCTTATACGCGTATTATTAATCGACCCATTTAACAAGAATGGGGGCTAGTTGTTGTGACTCCTACTCTACAGATGCAGAAACTGAGGTTTAAGAGAAAAGTCTTCCTGAGATCTCACAAATCATTTCCCCAACTGAGCTAAGAGCAAGTCTGTCTTCAAGAGCATGTGCTTATCTGCCATATCATACTATGTTAGTACAGCCCTGGGCTGACTGCTTTGGAGGAATCCATGGGAACCCAAGTTCCCTCACTTGCAACCATGTTCCTCATTACTCCATCTGAAAACTGGAGAACATAAAACTTAGGATATAGAAAATGTTCAGATAGCCGTGTAAAATATTAATCTACCCTTAGATTAGACATCCTCTGAGGGCAGGAATACATCTTTGTGATTCAAGTATTTAAAAGATCATCACTCTTGCCATGTTTGACACATAGTTCATTAATGTGTAGGAAATGAACTTGGAAAGGACTCTGGCATAGTTCACAGCTTATTTGGAAGGAGAAAACTGACGCATGTGAACAGATGAGTGAACAACTCTCACGGATACATCATTGAGGAGCTAGTGTTACCTGCCGGATAAGTCATTAATACAGTCACATTGGGGTTAGACCTCAACAAGCATGGACATCGGGTGCTGGACCCATGGCAGCTACACTGTATGACAACTATCTTTGTAAGACAGAACATGTTTTTGAACCTCTCTGAGCTTTGTTGGAGAAAAGTCAGCCAACATGAACATCTTTCTGCTTTTCTCTTTGCATGGCTGAGAGGAACCCCATGCAATACCCAAAGGCATCACACATTAGTTGTAGGAAATGTTACAACCATCATCATCTGTGACACTAAGAACAGGAAAGTAAAGTTAAAGGCTTGAACCAGGAACAAGGAGTCACAATTAGCTATGATTTGAAAGGACTCTGGAAGGAGAACTAAAATCCAAGGTCTCCCATCAGGTGCAAACATTATATTTGCAGAAGCCTTCAAGGTCCTGGGGATTCTTGCTTACTTTGTCATTTGTCTGCCGGTTGCATTATTTGGCACTCACTAAATACTTTTAAATATAGTTCATTTGTCTTAACTGGAGTATATGAATGAATTGAATGAAATGGCTTCAAAATCCAATGAACCACCTCCCCAAAACAAGTAAAATAAAGTCATTGCGTAACACCTTCACAGAGTCCCCTGGTCTACCCCGCCAGTGCACTTTTTGCTCCCTGAGCAGATCATGTAAGCAAGCAGTCTGGTTGCTGGAAAAGCTGGTAGAGGGCCATGAACTTGGACTCTAGAGACAGATTTCCCACTCTAACTAAGAAGGGAGCTGGGACTGCCAGGGAAACAGGGGAGTTCCAATTCCTTGAACTCAAATTCCTTGAAACCTGCTTTCTAAAATGACTCAGTAAGTTAGGTTTGTTTATTTATTTATTTATTTATTTATTTATTTATTTATTTATTTATTTATTTATTTATTTATTATTTTTTAACTGAATTATAGCTGACATATACAATTCAGGTTTGCAACATAAGGATTTGATATTTGGGTGTACTATGCAGTGAATGCAGTGATGACTACAGTAAGACTAGTTAACATCCATTACCATGTACAAAATTATTTTTCTTGCGATAAGAGTCTCTAAGATTTACTTTCTTAGTGACTTTCAATTATGAGATGTTTTTGATAATAACTTTCAGTATTAACTTTTGTCATCATACTATTTATAATATCCTTGTCACTTATTATTTTATGACAAGACGTTAATATTCTTTGACCCTGATCTTATCTCCTATCTCTGGCAACCACCCATGTGTTTTCTGGGCCACAGAAGTTATGGATTACTTTTTTATTATTAATTTAGGCTTCTTTGTCTAACTTCACTTAGTATAATGCCTTCAAGTTTCACCTGCATTGTTGCAAATAGCAATATTTCATGATTTTCCATGGTGAAATAATATTCTGTTGTAATAACTATATGTATGTACACATATAGATAGATGATAGATAAAAAGATAGATAGGTGAATATCAAATTCTTTTATAAATTCATCCATCAGTGGACACTTGATTGTTCCTCTATGTGAAGGTCTTTTATCTTCTCAGCATCCATCTATCTATTCACTAAATAAATTTAGTCCTTGTGTTGTGTCTGACATGGTGTGCCTGGCACAGGACTCCAGACTTCTATCATTCTATGTCTTTTAGCTTGGGTGAAGTTCCTTAAGCTTTTTGATCCTTGATCTATTTATCTGTAAAACTGACATCACTTTCTATGCCTTCCAGAGTTGATAGCAGGATCTAATGTGATTTAAATGCTTAGCACTCATTCTTTACAGTGGTATGTTCTACAGAGCAATTACTTTAAGAGAAATAATAAGGAAAGAATAGAAGACTATTTTTTTTATTAAAAAAGATCTACAATAGTTATAGAAGAAAAGTTTTTGTTTTGCTTTGTTTTTTTAATTCTCTGTCTCTAACAGAGGGATAAGTCATTGAAAGAACTAGTTATAGTCAGAAGCCGGAAGTAAAACATGTAACTGTCCACACGGCCTCTTGGTGCAGTACCCCTGCTGGCAAGGTTCCATTCCAATGATCCTTGAGACCCTGGCCACCTATCCAGAACCACCTCTCATTGCCCCTCACCCTGACCCTACCATGTGCTCTCAGCTTCTGCCACATGTGTCTGCTGGTTATTTCCGGAAGAGACTTAGTTCTTTCCTCCTCCTTGTACAGGCTGCCCCCTTTACTTGAAAAGCCCTAGAAATTGTTAAGTCCGAGACAGTTCACCTCCTCTGAGATACTTTCTTGCCTTGTCCTCCTGTCCAGACCGAGTGTTGTTCCCTCCTCTTGTCCCTGTAGCACTTGGTAAACTGTGAATGCAGTATTCTTGTCATGACCAGTGTTCCAAGGACCTTGGCCCCCTCGTGGGGGGATCCTCCCTTCACTGGTCCCTGTGTCCATGGGGTTTAGGCTAACACCTGACAAGGGAGACTTTGGTGATGGCAGGTATAGAGAAAGGTTTTCTGGACAGCAGTTCCCAAAGTGGGGGTGGCTCCAAAGATTGGCTACCCAGACTCACTGCAGAAATTTGAAAAAGAAAAAAATCAAATAAAGCACACCCAAGTTTCAGTCCTCCTGAGACTGTGTCAGTCTGTGGACCCCAAGCAAACATGGCTTCATTTTGAACCGAACCAGGCTTATACTTTCATACTTTTGCCTTGTACAGTCCATGTCAGGACCCTGGGAGGAGCTCCAGCAATTTCTTATTCATAGCCCCACAAAACCTAGAAGTGTTGGCCCCAGGATCTGGAATTTTAATATGCTTGTCAAGTGACTCTGATACACAGCAGGGTGAGGATCACTTGCTACTCATCCTGTGACTCACAGACCAGAAGCATCAGCATCAGAGGGAGAGTGCGAGACATCAGAGGGACTCTTAGATTCCACTTCAGACCTACAGTTTGAGTCCACATTTTAACAAATCTATGGGCTGACTCTCACACACAATAAATCATATTCAAAATAAAGTTTGTGATGTATGTGACTCACGGAGTTTTGCAACGAGAAAGAATATTGCCAGTTATGATATCATGGAGGCCTCCTTGGAGGAGGTAATCTCTGAACTGGGTCCTTCCTAAACTAAAGGCAATATTTGTGTGTGAAGAATATTCCAGCAGGGAAGCATCCTCAGTGGACTCAGAGAAATGGGAAGTTTGAGTCTGTGCAAAGGTAGTTTAGGGTCTTTGGGATAGAACAGATAAAAGCAATCAGTAGGTAAGTTCTCTGGAGTAGGGATAAGAGAGCTAGGCAGACCATGGGTGCAAACAAGTTCTAGATTAAGTCTTTTGGATTCTAACTGGGTAGGAATATGGAATCTTGGAGTTTTGATGCAAACAGCTACCAGAGATCAAGTTGCAGAAATAAAACTTTCCCCTGGGAGAGGAAAGTGGTCATTGATAGTCACTCATGCTCTCATGCCCATGTACAGATTATGTCCAGGTCTTTACTGGAAGAAATAAGAGAAGTGCTAAGAAACCTAGGAAGAGATCTGGGAGAAATTATGGGGAGGCATTCATATTGTTTCCCACCTTGAGGGTTGGGAAGAGTCTCAATACTGGATCCAAATTGAGAATTCCTTGAATATCAAATGGTGGTCTTAAATGGGGATTGAACTGGATGTGGTTCAACTGAACCTTGTGAATATCCCCATTCCCTCCAGGCTTCACCTCTGCAGCTTCCTAGGTTTAAATCATTCTCTTAGTCCCAATAAAACCTCCCTGCAGGGTTGTTAGGAAGATTAAAGGGGATATTATAGCAGAGTACCAAGAATACATTAGTATCTGAGAAAATGTGTGTTATCCTTTGAGCCTTGGAGTCAGAGCTCAGGCTCCATCCATTTTTCTATCCTATCCTAGGTCAAATTCTAACACACAGTAGATTGTGAATGAACGCTTAATGGGGAAAAAATGGCCAGAATACTAGCTAGTAGGGAACTGATGATCACTTTTGTTAAGAATTTGTTAAGAATTTTGTTAAGAATTGAGAACACACACTTTGAATAGCACATACACTCTAACATTTTAACGAGCATGTGTAGAACCCTGCACAGAGCATTTTACAGGTATCGTTTTATTTAATCCCATTGTACAGGTGGGAAAGAGGAAACTTGGAGATGCTGAGCATTGGCTCCAAGTTCCTTTGCAATTGAGAGGCAGAACTGGAGACAGAACTGCGCACCAAGCAGCACTAACTTGCGAAGTCGCTTTCCCTAAAGTTAGACAGGTCCCATCAGGAAATATATTTTGGCTTCTCTCCATTAAGCTTCATTTTATTCATATGCCAGGGAGAGTCAACACCACTTTCCATACTAGTGATCTAGTTCAATACTGCCATTTTACAGATGTTAAATGGAGACTCAGAGAGGTTACTTGCTTGTTCAAGGTAACAGAGCAGAATAGAAAGGTTGAGCTCCCTTTTAGATTTCTTTGCTTTTCTAAGACTTTCACATTATGATTGAAATCAACCATTTAAAAAACATCAGTCTCATGTTTGCTCTATCCCCATGTGTTCACCTCTTCCCCACCTTCCAGTATACTCATTTCTTTTATTCTTTTGATTCATGTATTTATTAGTTCAATAAGTTATATTTGGAGAAAAGATAGGAATTTAGGAAGAATAAATAAAACTCAGAGAGCAAGAGGAAAAGGAAAATGAAAGGAAGGAAACAACGGTGGGGGGCGGGGGGGAACAAATTGGAAAACAAGATAAAGAAGAGGTAAGAAAGAAAAAAGAAACAATTTTAGTTAATCACTTTCTTTGTGACAGGCATGCTTTGTGGGACTCTGCATGTACTTATTTAATCCACAGAGAAACCCCATGAGGTAGTGAATATTCTAATCCCATTTCACAGATAAGAGGCTTTTAACTCATGATTTTCAGTATAGTGCCCAGAGAGAGCCCTACAGTGGCAGAGCAAATGTGCAAAGCCTCCAAGGACCTTGCTTGGAATCTGGAAAGGTAATTATTTTAAAATGTCTCCCAACTGCCCAGGTGGAGACTGGAGTGAAGTAGGAGCTGATAGCAGGTTTCTTATCTGAGCATCAAGTCTCTCACTCTTTTCTCCTTAGTTATTTTCTCAAACACCATCCTTGCATGGCTTATCATGGACCATCACACCCCCTGGCAAAATGGGTGACTGCATTACACATAAGATACCCAGCAGGGCAGTCCAGAAGGGGAAAGAATCAGGCTATACAGAACCTCAAAGGCAAGGGACTTAGCTATGTTCATGCCACTCATTAGTTGTGACAGGGCGAGCAAATTCACCACTGCAACTGTGTGAGGAATGGGAACATTCATCAGTTTTACTCTATGAACTTCAGATGATTAAACTGAAGTGACTATAGTTTATAAAAGCAAAAGCAATGATAAGCCAGTTATCAGACCACCTTTGCTTAATTTATGTCGATTTTTTTTAATAGAAACTTGATGAGAAGTTGAGGTTAGGACGAGGATGGAAAAGACCCAGAGAAAAACCTCCCTGTGAGTAAGGGTGAGGGATGAATTACCTTAAAAATTCTATAGAACCTTTAAAATCTAGGTTAATTTTAAGCCCAAGGGATAATTAATTGTCTTTGGATAAATGGGTGGTTATTATCATTCATTCACCTATCCATGCATTCATCTATGAGTTCATTCATTTATTCATTCAGCATCGAGTACCTCCCACATGTAATCACAGTGCTGGACACTGGCATGCAGTGGTTTACAGAACAGACATGGTTCTCCATCTTGAGGATCTTGCAGTCTGCAGAGTTAGACACTCAACAAATTCAGATAGAGTTTAAATGCACTACTATCAACTGTGACATGGGCTATAAGGCAAAGGAAAAGAAGATTTTTCTATAAATGAGCACATAGGCAATGTGTAGGTAGGAACATATCAGAGCTCTTAGTGCCCTAATTTTCCTATCCCCCTACCACCACCAACTCCTATTCAAAAGATTATAGGTCTCTGCTCCTTAAAAATCCTTTAAAATCTGTATTATTTAAAATAATTATAAGGTTTGTAAACCTGTATTATTTCTTAAATAATATTCTGCTGACTCAGATTGTCTTATTTTGTTCAGGGCATAACAAAATACTGTTAATGGGGGTAACTTATGGACAATAAACATTTAATTCTCAGAGTCCTGGAGTCTGGGATATCCAAGATCATGGTGCTGGCAGATTCAGTGTGATGGGGGCAGGGAGGGGGTTACTTCCTCACTGAAAGTTGTATCCTCACTGTGTGCTTATAAAGTGAAAGTGACAAGGACCTTTCTCTTATCACCACTCTCATAACTTATTCATCCCTGAAGGTCCCACCTCAGTACCATCTCCTTTGGGGTTAGGACTTCAACATATGAATTTAGGGGAAACAGACATTTGGATTGTAGCAATGAGCAATCTTTTGAATGTCCCCCTAAGGTATATGTAATACCTCCAGGTGTCAGGAAGTTTTCATAGTATTGGCTGCAGTCCTCCTTAATGGGTTTCCTGCATATTGTTATTATTCCTACTTTTACACACTAAACAAATGTTTACAGCAGTAAAACCACTTTAGATGATGCATCTCAGGATAGAAGAATGACAAAGGGATCTCAACAGTACAGAGAGGCTGAGGACATGTCTGGCCCAGGATAAAGTCAGGCTTCCAGGATCCAAGGAGTTCTAATCTTTCAGAAGCTTAAATAGGGGCAAAAGCTCTTCTCTGGGAGACCCACAACTGATCCAGCTTAAGTAGCCAGAAACAGTGCTTTAAGCATAGAGGCAAGTTTTTCAGACTCTTAAGGAAGGGAGCTTTGCCCAGATGGGGATGAAGGGGTATGTCCTCCTATTCCTGTAAAGCCAAAAGTTTGGGGCTTCTGGTGACCCGACTGAGCTGCTCTCTCACAGCTGCAAGCCAGTATGCAGAGCAAACCTGATGGAGACTCCAGCAAAGGGATCAGAGCTGGACCAGGCAGAGCCCAGGGGGCATATATCCACCCCTCCCCACAACAGCTGCCCAAGGTCTGCAACGCCTGGCCCTGCAGTTCCCCGCTAAGGACAGTAGGTGGCAGTGGGTCGTGAGAAATCTCGGTCCTACTGGCTGGGGCTCCTGAGACCCAGCCTGGAGAAAAACGTGGCTGGGCTTCAGAGTCGCAGGAGAGAAAGCGCCCCAGGGTGGGGCGTGGGGCCGCCCGGGACTCGGTGGCTTTGCCCCAACCGAGGTCAGTGAGGACCTGGATGGCAGGTCCCTGATGGGCTTCCTGGGACTCCTAGCACTCCTGCGACTGTGCTGTCATGGGGAGCCCTTGGGCACCCCGAGCACCCTGGGAGGAGTCCTGCCCACTGCCCCTGTTGCTAACCAGTGTGCCTGGCGTGGGAATGTGCTACCGACTTCCCTCTGCAAATGGCCTTAAAAAAAAAAAAAAAAAAAAAAAACTGGAAAAGATACAATTCAGAGATTTTAAGGAACTTAGTTGTGGCTCTAGAGCTGTCAGTGTCTGTGGAGATCAGCCCTGTTTGAGCGGCTGAGTCTTCTTCCACTGTGCCAACATCCGAGGGGGATTCCTTCGGCTCTAAAGAAGGGTGGTGGCCTCTGGCCTACCTGGACAGTGAGAAACTCCTGACTCCTCCAGAGTGTGGTCTTGAGCTTGTTTTGTCCTCCCTGGGAGGAAGTATTCCTTGAAAGGAGTAGCTGTGATAGCCTCTCCATGGCCTCCAGGATCCCTCCTTCCAGCACCCTGCCCCTGAGCTTGCAGCCTCCTAGAGCCCAGCCACCGGCGGCCTGTACAGACCCAGGCAGGCTTGCTTCCCCTGAGGCCGCAAGCCCCCTCCCTCTGTTTTCACTCTCTGATGAGAGATACTGGGTCTCCGACCCCTGGCTCACACAACCTCTGGCATTTTAAAGCGCTTTTACGCTGGGGAATTTCTTTACAACCACCCAGGCAGGCAGAGAAAGAGTGTTTATGTTTACAGAAGACAAAACTGAAGCATTGGAGTGTTTTGCCCGAAGGGTGCAAAGCTTGTGCTGAGCCTGGGCTTGAACCCGGGGTCTCCCTGACTGCCGGGCCTCCACAAGGCAGGAGCTGGGATGCCGAGCTCTGTGCAAAAGCTCTCCTGCAGCCTCGGCTGCTGAGCCTCTTCTCTTGAACGCAGACAGGCGGGCGGGGAGCAGCGGCCAAATTAATTCACGCTATCTTTACATTATGTATAATGCTGCATGATTTTATTTTGCTTCATTCCCGAAATCTTTTACAGTAATTAGTAGCCGAGTAAAATATAAAAATTAATGCAATATAACACTTTAATGGTAATAATACACCATCCTGTCTAATTAATAAAATCTGTTGTTTCCAAGCACGATTATTTATTTGACAAATTGATAGCACACATCCTGTTCATACCCTCTTTCCTGGCTCCCTTCCTTCCAGTTTATTGAATAAAATTGTAGCAGGAAAATAAGCAGATTGTCTTCTGACCTGACAAGCAAGTGAGAAATAAACCCCTCACTCAAACGTCTCTAATTGTTCTCAACCATATTCTTTACACATGTCCAGATTGGTTAAAAATGGAATCTCAATTCTGCCCTCCTTGTCTTAGGAAAACAAGCAAACAATTGTTTCTTCTTATTTTAGGGGAAATAGACCTAGTTGCCCTTTCCCGCTGAAAGTGATTTTATCGGATCATTTTGGGGAAATGGATTTTGTGACTGTGCTGGGAGAGTCTGACAGCCCACTGACGGCGTGATCGTCCTCCTCTGCCGGTAGAGGAGGTCCGGCTGATCCCAGCTGCTGCCGCCAAGAACACGGAGCCCACCTCGGGTGGGAAAGGGAGCAAGGAGCAGGCAGACCGGAAGACTGTCCCCGGGAGTCAGGAAAACACAACCTGGAACAGCAAAGGTTAAGGCAAGCTGTTCCCGCCTGACCACGCTTGTGGGCAGGGGCAGGGATGAGGGGCAACATCTGGGGCTGTCTGTGGAATTTAAGACTAAACATTAGTTTAATCATAATCCCGAATCCGTGCTATTTTGCAGCAAGGGGACAGTTTAGATGCTAAGTGTGAAAATAAGGAAGCATCTTCAGCTATAAATAGGGTCTTTGAGGCAGAATACAGAGAAACACAGAGGCAGACTTGGAGACACAGATGAAAATGAGAGACAGAATGACAGATACAGAGAGACATGGAAAGAAAGAGCAAGAAAGGAAAGGAAAATGGGGGTGGGGGAGACTCACCACCATCTGCAGGTTATTTTGCAGCATTTTTCTCTGAAAGAAAAATTGTGATGTGATCTGTGTTTGGGGAAAAGCTATGCAATCCCCAGCTTTCAAGCTACATTTACTGTAATAAAAAAGGAAAAATCTCCAAGTGCCCACAGGTGAAAAAAGCCACTCTCTCATAGAATCTCGATGCATACATGGAGCCTATACATACATACACACGAGCGGATGGGAAAGGAAACATGCATATGTGCATACACACATTTGTAAAACCACGACCCATCTTGAAACACGGTTCTTTTGGGATGCTTGTGTGCATTAGACCTAACACAGCATGCACCCTGCTCTCTCATACACACAGACAAACCAAAAGTGCACACACACATAGCTGAACCAAGACCATAGTGTCAGTGCACTGAGGCTACCCCAGTCACACCAACCTTCTCTGAATCTCAATCCTCTGATCATACTAAGCCTCCTCCCACCCTTCCTCTTGATCCACCTACCCAGCTTCACCGCTACTTTGTGTGAATGCAATCCTTTAATAACAATTAAAGAATATAAGTAAGCTGTGTTTGAGAGTATTCCCTAGCATCTTTGGAAACCCGGAAAGTAGATTGTGGCTTCAGGTTTTTCCCCAACACACGTGAACCCAGAAAAGGTGATCAAGAAGTACAATTTGAATACTTAACCTTTTATGAAATGTTATTATATTTTATATATATAGGCTAACTCTTCTCAAGAGAAAACAATCATTCATTAAAAAGTAATATTTCCCAAACTCTTTGCATGACTCAAAACACTTCATAGACATTATTTCATTTAGTTTTTATAATAACTATGAGATAAGTTATTATTCCCAACATGATATATTTGGAGATTGATTCAGGTTTGTGCAATTTGCCCCAGACGTTACAACTAATAAATGAAGGGACTTGGGTTGGAATTCTCAATGGTCTGAATTTGTTGTTTATTGAAGTCACATTCCAGTCCCAACTCTGACACTGACTGACTGTGTGACTTTGAGCAAGTAGCCTTTCTGAGACTTAGTTTCCTAACCTCTAAATTGATTGAAATTTCCAGGAAGCTTGATATGAAGAGTAAGAGACAGGTAGTCTGCCATCTGGGTATAAGAAGTTGAGTAATGTCCATTTCCTCCCTTAATTTCCTTTTGTTTCTTACAGCAGCCATTTCCCCAGAAATAATCTAAAAAATAATGCAATGGATGGGCTACAGTCTGGTAACTAAGGGTTCTGAACCTACTTTTACCTTTGCAAACTAAGGAAATAGCAGCATTTTGTGAAAATGAAATGGGTTAAAGCATGGGTCAGCACAATGCCTGGTGTACGGTTGCCGCTGATTTGTGACGAAGGAAAGAACCAGGGTACAGAGGTCAGGGACTCAGAAATGACCTGTGCCTGAACAGCTCCACCAGCCAGTGGGCAGCGATGTTCCAGCTGATGGCGAATGTCCTGCAGACCTGCTCAGTGTCATCGATCAATATGGTTTATGATGGATCTAATTAAGCTCTCTAACGAGGGATCACGAGATGACAATTTATCCCAGAGCCATCACTCATTAAAATGCTATTTCAGGAGATGACATCGTTCCAGCCTTAATTGGCAGAGTTCGCGTGACTGGAATCCTTTGGGAGCAGAGATGTCCCTTGTCATTTACTCATCACCTCTGGGGTAAGAGGTTCAGAGGGGCCCTGAGAGGCACATGTCAGGCATTGCAGCAATCCAGGTCCTGCTTTCCCTGCTTTGGTCAACACTTCCAGCAGAACAGCAGTGGGTGACTGACAGAAGGCAGGCTGGGGCTGTGCAGAGGCCCACATTCAGATTCAGAACTGGGAATTTTCATCAATCCCATGAACGTGTGGCTGTGTAAGCTGAGGAAGTGACTGTTGCTATTTCCCTCTGAAGGCAGCTGTAGTGATGCCTTCCTTGTCCACCTCAGAGTTGTTTGGAAGATTTACCGGAGATCGTGGAAAGACTTAATGAGTCATGAAAAAAAGCAAAGACTTTGAAATGAAAATCTCTATGCTCAGATCTGTGTCACATGACCCACTTCTGTGTGACTCTGGACAAGTTACTTGATATCTCTGAACCTTGGTTTCTTAATGTGCAAAGTGAATCAATAATAGTGCCTACTTCAAAAGATTTTAAGTTTTATGCTTGATTTCTGGGAACACAGAGATAAAGAGACCTGGTGTTTTTCTGAGGGATCTCCATACCATGTTATCTGAAGAATATCTGAAGAACATGCCACGATTGAATTATAAACCCAAAGGGAATCTGAATAAGCCATTCTGGGTAAGTTCAGCAGATATAAGGGAAGAAGCAGTATTTAAGTTCAACCTTGAAATAGTTCCTTTTCAGTTGAACAATAGTGATAAGAGCATCCCAGACCAGGGAGTAGTCAGCACAAGCAAAGGCCCTGAGGTTGTAGAAAGTTGGCGTGTGCAAAGGAGTGGATTGTGAGTGAATAAATGGAATGACATACTGAGAGGGGGAAAGATACTTAGCGGGGGAAAGCAGAGGGAAGGTTTCTATGATCCTTGACTGCCTTACAAAATCATCTGGACTTGTTTATGAGGGTCACTGAAACTCAAAAGGGATGAGTTTAATAAAGTCTAATTACAGAACTTGAACTCTGAAGAGGGGGAAGGGAGACTCAGGCATTTTGCCCAATAAATGGAGCCTGTAGAACCTCTTTGTTAAGCAATGCCAGGGAGACCAGAGCCTACCCTGTGCTAAGTGCTACAGCCTTCTGGGGAACACATGAAGGAAACGAAACAGCAACAGTACTTTGAATTGGGACCAGTTTTTGTCCCAGATGATACTAGCAGAAGAAAAGTAACTCTAGCTAACCTGCTATGATGCATCAGGGATATGGTGTTGGATACCCATAACACTCTTAATTAGGTGTAATTGACCCCCTTTAGGAGATGATGCATTTGAGTTTCAGAACAGACCAGTGGCATTTCCAGGGGTAGCAGCTAATGAGAGAAGAGCCAGAATTTGATCATTCAGTCCCAAAGCAGTGCTTCCACCCCTGCCTGCTTGTTAATCAAACATTAACACCTCTAGGACCTCTAACTCTCATGGATTTGAGATGTAGGCAATTTATTCCCATTTTCCAGAGGAGAATACTGAGAGCCAGAGAATTATTCAAGTATCTTGCCCACTGATATCTCATATCTGATAATTTTCTTATAGAAAACAGAGATGCTGACAGCAGTGGTGCTAATGAGCATGTTTTTCCTGGAACTCTGGTACGGAATTGATGGCCTGATTCCAAACTGCCTTTCCAGAAATCATTTGCCTTTACTCATTTCTGACTTCAAGGACAGATCTAACCACTCATGCCTCTTTAATTTCGGAAGGGTAAAGATGGGGCGTGGAGCCATTTTCTTATTACATAATAAAATCATCACCTTAACAAAAAAAGGGGGGGTGGGAGGACTCACAATTTTCAAGGGATTTTCAAGAAAAAAAAAAAAAAACAGGGGAAAATAGTTAAAAGCATTTGAAGAAAGAATGCACCCCTAAACATGAAATTGTTCAGAAATACATATTTGTAATAGGATTCAAAGTGTTCATGACAGCTACTACTTACACTGTTTAAAAAGTTGCAATTAGTACCAAAAAGCTTGGATGAAGAAAACATCATATCATAGGCATATTTATAAAACAACTTCCATCAGCCAAAGGAAAAATGGACAGAACTCTATTACAAGCTTTTTATATTTGAAGAGCAATTTCTAATAATATATCTAGAAGCCATTTCTGAAATTGACTTAGTGTGCATGATCTGGGATTAATGTTTTCTGAAAAATCACATGCTCGTCTGAACGTAAACATTTTGCACTTCCGTTCCACCTCCTGGTTCAGAAGAATGCACCTCCAATGTGTAAAATGATCTATCAAAATTAATTGTGAATGCCCTAATCCAATCAAGTCCACCTCATTAGGCAAACATTTAAATTATTAAGTTAAATAGTGGGATATTTCAATATAATCTTGTTATGCTATTTTTATGGCAGTATGAATGCCATCTGTACATGAGCTCACACCTCCTCTTTTCACTATTGTTATTACCGCCTCCCTCCCTGGATGCCATACCTGTATGACATTACCCAGTTACCATCACTCACTGTCTCACTCCCTCATAATTACCGGTGGAGAACTTATTGTATACCCAACTTTGAAAGCAGGAAAAGACCTATAGGATCATCTAGTCACCTCTTTTTGCAGACCAGGAACTGAGGTTCTGAAAGGTTGAGTGATTTTTGTGGATCACACAGCATATTTGTGGCAGAACAATAGGGAAAATGCTGACTTGAAACTCTGCAAGCAACTCTCTGCTGGGTATTAGTTTCCCTCTCTGCTACAATTTAAAAAGAATTATGGAAATAAAATAGATCAGATTCACGCTGGCCCTATTTTAAACAATTAATAATTTTGCAAATTGATCATTTATTCCCCCACTAAGATATATTTTTCAACCTGGTCACTCTTCACAGAACTTAAAATAACTTGTCCTTTCCAAAATCTTGCAGCCAGCAAACAATTATTCAACCTTTGCTATTTCCTTATTGACCAACCCAACCAAGGCATGTTTAGAAGAACTGAGATCTGAATGTGTCAGAAGGCAGCCTACAAATTAGTCACTAAAAACCAGTATGTAAGGAAAGAAAGAGCAAAGGGAAACAAACAGGAACAAAGCAGCTGAAGGACAAGCCAGCACCAGCTGATGTCCACATTGGGATTCTCTTGTAAGTCAGAGAACACAACCCTGTTCTCACCACAGACTACTGGACTCTGCTTCTCAAGAGGGCTGTACCCTGACTGTCTAAGGGTTCAGATTTCACCCTGACTCTGGAGGCAGGTCCTTCAGACCCCACCCTTCTCTTGGCCATAAAGTGAAATGAAGAACTTGCCAGAGCACCCCTTTCAGTGTTTGGCTCACATGTGGACACAGCTCTCTTTTCCTTATCCCTGAGGCATGACTGAAACAGGGATAGAATTACCAAAGACATTTCCAAGTGAAACTAAAAATAGAAAGAACCATGAATCTAGATAATTCACTTGGTTCTCAGATCCATACCCCAGACTGATTAGGAATTTCTGGAGCCCTCTACATGTTTGCCTTCTTGGGCACCTTTCTCCATAAAGCAAAAAAAAAAAAAAAAAAAAAAAAAAAATTAAATCATATTTTATGATTGTACTGACATAAAGGGCAATAGAATAATATCACATAAAACATTTTCTTTAACTTAAGAGTGCATTATTTTTTCTAAATTTGAAAGATTAAAGACGAGTTTGTGAGTCCCTAAATGTATTACGGGATGAGGCTGCTGCGGCTAATAGCTAAATGAACCTTGTCAGGCCCAAGGACATCAAGCACAAGGACAGGAGAGCTTCCTACTCTGCCTCCATGGTGAATGGATTCTGCTCATCAGCTCTGACATCTTCGCTAGTGGGAGTATCTTTGGATCCGGGCAAGAAGGAATAACTTTGTTTCCTGTCCTCTCATTTCAAGTTTCCTGTCTGTAAACAGATTGAAAGTCATTGATGAAAACGATGTCACCCTCCTCAGTACTCAACTCATGCTCACGGAGGTTATGACTGGCAGAAAAGAACTTTATAGTAGACTCCTCACAATGGTTTCTTCTGCCACTATCACACTAGTCCTATGTGGAGACACACTTTTCACACACTATACTATGCCTCAGTCAGGGTTCGAACAGTTGAAAACAGTTCCCAGCGGGAGAGTAAACATGAGAACACCATGAATTTGTGATATCAAAGACCATTAAGAAAAGGAGATATTGTAGATAAGACCCAGCAGAGGGGCCTGAAGAAGGTTTCCTTTGGAAAGACTGCAGAAAGTGGAACACTTGCACGTGGCTGGTGGGATTCTAAGTTGGTGCCAAGACTTTAGAAAAGTAAGGAGCAGAATCTGCTAAAATTCAATATTTTTGCCTTAGGGCTTAATATATCTTCTCCTTAATATTAGATTGAACAATATAAAATTGCACATATTTGCCTGTCTTTGAGCTTAAAAAAATGTAATTTTAACTTGCTTTTACCTAGTGTAATAACCAAGAGAAACATACATATGTTCATCAAAGGTTATCCCTGAAAGTGGTTGGACGATGCTTCGCATGATAATCAAAGACTGGACATTGTGTGAAGGCCTGTTGGCCACCGAACAGATAAGTAAATGGTGGTTCCTTTCTGTAGTATAATGGTGCTTGTGATGGGAATAAATAAATTACAGCTACATAAACCTATTTGGAAGAATCTCACAAACACAATATTGACTGAAAGAAGATGAAAACAAAAGGCTATATATATACACATATATATGACCTTTTATATAAAATTTAGGTGCATATACTAATAACCCATCATGTCAGCAATCAGAAAGGGGTGACCTCAGGCCATAGGCAGCTGTATACTGAGCCCAAGTCACATGAAGAAGGCTTTTCTTCATCTGAGGATGGTTTTATAGGTGTGAGCACTTAATGAAACACTAGCACGATGTAGATGGTGAATTACACATGTTTCTATATGTATAGTTTCTTTTTCCTTTTTCTTATTTATTTATACTCAGCATACTTTTACTTAACCATAACACATTACACATTAATCAAAATATTCTTAAAAAGTCATTAGACATCGAAATTGATTTTATTTCCACCCCTCCCCCAATTCTGTCCCTTGTATTTCATCCCCTATTTTTCTTTTCTTTTTAAAGAAGTGTAGCGTAAAAATGAGGGAAAAAAAAAAAAAGACTGCAGAAGGACTCCTGCTCCAGCAGCTGTTCAGACCAAGGGAACACCAGCTGGCTCCAGGAGGGCCTGAACTCTGCCCTCCCATTCTTGTTTGTGCCTTGCTAGATTTTTTGACCATTAGCTAATGTAGGTCCTGTGCCAATCGCTTCTTATGATTTAACTCACTTAATCCTCAACTCCACATCGAGGTGGATCCTCTGATTATCCCTAATAGTCAGCTGGAGATATTCGGGAAGCTGATGTTTGCAGTCTAAATAACTCAGATGCACACAGCTACTGAGTGATAAACCACTCTGACTGACAAGTGAATGCCACATCTCTTTAATTGCACTCAAACCCCACCTCTTTGGACCCCACCAATTTTCACTGGTCTCTCTTCTTGCCCTGTGACCAGGGAGGGTGACCCATGAACAGGTGAGATTCCTCAGAAGAGGCCTGACCCTGTAACTGGAAGTGGCTCTCTCTCAGGATGCCTTAAAGACCCAAGCCTAGCATATCCGTGGTGCTTCCAGTAACATCCAAGATTCACCTTCTTTGCTTCCTGTTCTTTTTGACTTTAGTTCTGAGTTTACCTTTATAAGTATCTGTGATAATTGATGCAGAAATATAATATATGGAAAATCATGACACTCTGGCCACAACAAAGGCAAAATTAAGTTTCTGCCTTCTTCTTTGACCACAAACGCCACATTCCCTAGCCCCAGCTCTTCCCACAGCACCATTCAGTGTCAGTGTGGGAAGAAGTATCAAGAAGAAAGACAGGAAAGAGCATTTCCTGAACAGATTGTGTGAGTCCATTTACATACTTCTTCTCCTCAGTACACGCAACGCCCCTGGGAGCGTTGCTGGGAGCATCATGCTGCTAAGGAACTTCAGAGCTCAGGGAGGTTAAGTCTGAGGGTTGCTCTTTTCCCAGGCATGGGAAGATGCAGCAGGCAGAACCGAGGGGCAACCCCGACCCCCTCCTCTCTCACAGTCTACATACTGGAGCCCCTGCTATGAATGTAGATCGAGCTATTGATCCAGGGGCTGGATGTGATGGGTGCCATTAAAGAAGATGTGCTGTGCTGCTGGAAGGGCAGAGGAGGGAGCATCTATCACCTCCACTGAGACAGTAGCCAGTAGGTGTTCTGGTTCCAACTTGGAACCACTTGGTTTCACTCAGGCCATGTGGCCCAGGAAAAATCTTTCCTACTTTGACCTATAACTTTCCCAGTTGTGCAGTGAGGAAAAGGTGTTTGTGGGGTTTGTTGAAGTTTGCTGGCTTGCCTGGCTTTAGTCCTCTGGCAGCTGTGAGGAAGTATACTTAGTACTTAGGGAAAATAATCTTAACTTTTTTCCAAAATGGCAGGAAGGAACTTATGCCTTTGGTTCCTTGCTCCTTGGAGGTCTGAGCAACAGAGACAGGCATGGCCCAACTTTTAGGAAAAACAGACAGGCAAGTCCACAGTGCAGCAGCAGAGGATTATGAACCAGACCATCACAGGAAGAGGGTGCTGAATGGTTAGGGCAAAGTATCAGGAAAAGAGGTATGAAAGGGTCTTAGAAGGGTGCCAGATCCATGTCCAATTGCAGCAGCCTTCTATTTCATGTGTTTACTGCCTGATCCCTTCACCCCAGCTGTTTCTTATAATTCAGAGGCTCTTAATCTAGAATTCATGACCTTACACATTGTTTGCAAAGCAATATGTATAGGTGAATATGAGTATTTTTCTTGAACAAGAAGCTTTCATTAGATTCTCAAAGAGCTTTATCACACACAGACACACATGTATGCATATCTACTAAGATTAAGAGCTACCCTTCCAACTAAAACACATTCCCTCTCCATCTCTACCACCCTTGCCCCCATCCAAGTCCTCATCATTGGTGTCCTAAGCTATTACAATCGCCATTTAGCTGATTTCTTTGCATCTAAGCAAGCTTCCAGAATCTTCAAGGTCACTTTCCTCAAAGTTGCTCTACCAATTTTTCTTTGATTTTCATTGTTGGTAAATAAATTTCTAAGTGTTTAGCTAATCTGGAAATGTCCTTACAAATGTGCTTCCATGGGCTTGCATGCCTAGGGTCCTGAGCTGTTGGAGCTCCCTTGCCAGTGGGGAGCAAAGGCAGCATCAACCCCTGGGTAAGCCCCTCATGCCTGGAGAGGTTGGGTGGGGGAACCAGGTGGGGTTTTAGACCCATGAACCAGTGGATGGTTATTGCACGGGGCAGCCATCTGCAGCCCAGATTGGCTGAGGCATAATTCCCCCAGCCCCTAGCCCAAGGGGGATTTGGGACAGCACATACATAGCCATCTGGGCCCTGTCCCCATGAAGGGAGGTACCAGCGCATGGGGGGAAATTGTCCCTTCCATTTAACTTTCACTCCAGCTAATTTTTGGGAGGAAGAGGAACATACATAACACAAACCCCATCATAGAATGGGTGAGGGACCAGGTAAAAATCCAGCCCACAAGCCCGAGCTGGACACAACAGATGCACAATTGAGAGAACCAGTGCATGTGAGACAGGAGAAACAACTATGGAAACATGATGTCACGAAGTGCACATATGTCTCACCTGGTCTGGAAGACTCAAGATCTCATTTCGGAGATGCCTTTGAGGAGAGCATGGCACCCCTCTCCATACAACATAAGAGAAGAGGAAGGCCAAAGACTGGGAGCTTTGACCCCACAGCAAAGCTGTTAACTGAGGTAGAGGAGATCATCTGCAATGGCCAACCACAAATGCCTGTATCCACAGATAAACATCTTTACCAACATTGGCAGGGGGTGAGACCCCCCTAAATCTGACGCCAGAACCATAAGGTAAAACAACAAAACAACAGAGATGGGATTGAAGACAGCCTCCAACGAGAAAGCATGGAAAGACCACAAATCAATACAGACTGGCCGCCCAACACAAACATATGACTGAAAACCTACCAGCAAGTTTCACCTGGTTCCAAGAACACAGGTGAACCCTCATCCAACGAAAGACACTGCCACAGGAAAGAAAGGGACTAATGGACTTAACACAGACTAGCATACAACAAAGAGCGGGGTTTGAGAGAATGGAGGGGGCACCAGAGGGAGAGGGTGGGAGAGGTATCCCCAAAACCATTTACCAAGGTTATGATTTAAAAAATAAAAAAAATAAAATCAAAAGAAATCAACAAAAACAAACAAAAAAACAAATGTGTCTGCATGATGTACTCTCCAGTCTCACTTTCTGACCATCCCCTTGCCCTATAGCTCATCCCCTTCCGTGCTAGCCACTTCCGGTAACATGACATTACTAGAATTTGATTTTTTGATCTCATAAGATGTAAATTCCATGGAGAAAAAACTTAGTCTGCCTTATTTATTGCACTATCCTAACACACAGCAAGTTCCTGATACATGTAGGTATTCAAGAAATAATTTTTGTGAATAAATAATTGAATGCATGGATCCTTCAGGGTCTAGATCAAGAGCTCCCACCTTTTAAAAATTTTCTCTGGTTCCCTGGTTGAGATGTTCATCTGTTGGATCCATATCTTACTATACTGCAACTTTTGATCCATGACATTATTAGGTGACATAGTCACCGAATTATAGACTCAAAGTTCACACACCCAATTTGGCTTTTCTTTATACCATATATATGATATTTATATATTTTTATATATAGTATTTATGTCATATAAATATATATTATCTATCTATCTATCTATCTATCTATCTATCTATCTATCTATCTATCTATCTATCTATCTATCTATCTATCTATCATCTATCTATCTATGTATACACACACACAAACTTGGACCTACCAGTTCCAATGTATCTTCAATGGATGAGAAAATGAATGCTAAGCCAATCTTTGCCCATCAAATTCTTGTCCTCAGTTTGATAGGATTTCTAACTTGTCTAAGTTTACCTGGGATTCTGTCAAGCCATCTCTTCTGGCCTGATTTCATTCTTCCCCAGCATAAGAACTCCCCAGAAGACTTCTCCTATTGGTCTGCATATCCCTTAATCCCTGAGGACCAAACTATTCTGCTCTGCGGTCACACCCCTTTGCCTGCTAACCAGACCCAGCATAAGGCGCAATACTATGATATGAGGTTTTTAAATTGAACTGTACCCCCCCCTCACATTTTTGGCTGTATCAACAACATTCTTTCTTTCGACCTGTGACAACTTCAGTTTTTTAGAAAATCTTGCTCTGTAAAGAAAGTGGCCATGGAAAGCGGTCCACGGAAGTTTCTGTGGTAGCTTTCAGCATTTTGTGTCATTCCCAGTCACACTTCTAATGGAACTGCTCAGAGGAGGGCCAACTAGCGCCCCTCCCCCACCCCAGGAAATGTGACACAGCCAGGCATTCACACCTCAGAAAAAAATAAAGATGCAGAACAGAAAAAAAATCACTATGGGCCGCAGCCATCACACAGTGAGAAGCACTAATTATTCTGTGTAGCCTGAGTTTTCCTTAGTAGGCAAACTCTTTTGAATATTAACAAATATTTATTTAGGAATTAATAATTGACATCTATTAAAGCATAATTTATGGAGAGTGAATTCCTCTTGGTTTGGGTTCCCACTGCTTAGCTACATCTGGCTGTTCAGGAGAGCCTCTTTCTTTTGTCAAATGCAAGAGGCAGGGGACAGGGACTTGCTTCAGCGACTGCACAGAGCAAAGCTCAGGAGAACCCTGAGTTGGGACTCAGCACTCGCTCCACCACTCCTATTTGTGTGGCCTTAGGAGAGTTTCTTACCTTTCAGGCTCTCTTCCAAGGCCAAGAAATAGATGTCTTTATGTCAACCTTTATTTATGTGGACATGCTTGGTTGTAAGCAGAGGAAATTATTTTGAGTCACTTTGAGCAATAAAGAGGACTTTGGATAAGGAGGTTGACTGTTCTCCTGAAGCCAGGAGAACTGGAGGTTGACTGTTCTCCTGAAAGAGGTTGACTGTTCTCCTGAAACCAAGAGAACTGGAGGTTGACTGTTCTCCTGAAGGAGGCTGACTGTTCTCCTGAACTCAGGACACCCAGGGAAGTGTCTAGTTAGCCCTCAGCTCATTCTCTGACTTTCACCTCTGACTTTTAGTGCACCTGCTCTTCTTGTCCCTCTTTGGACTCCATGGCAAAAGCACAGGTTTTTGGCAGCAGCTCCTGAGTTTTTCTACATGACCACAGCTACAGAAGACATTGTATATTCCCCCTTTTGTCCCCATTTCCATCTCACCCTTGTGTGATGCTGGCTGTGTTGTGATGCTAGGTGGCTGCCATGCAGTCACTGTGGATGCTGTCTAATAAAATACCTTCCTGGGACCACTGTTTATCTATTCTTGTTTGCATTCATTTATTATGCAACTGTGGATGCAGGGCCCCTGTGTGTCAGGCATGTTTTTGGGTGCTGGGAGACAGCAGTGCATCAGGTAGAGAGCAGTGTGGCTCAGAGTGGCCATTCTTGTCTGTTAGGACAGTCATGCTGCACAGTAGAGTGGGATACCACTGGTCCAGTACTGTGAGGCTGTGTAGAAGCACAACAAGAGTTTTGTGACTTTGAAGAATTATAAGAAATTATTATGGATGCTGTGAACATAGGGGAAATTATCAAAATGTTTAAAAAGGAAGAAAAGGAAGAGGAGAGAGTTGGAGCAAGAGAAAAAAGAAAGTTCACAGAAACAGGAAAGATAGCAAAGCGGATCTGGACAAATAGAAGAATTATCTTTACACTTGGAGGCTATGAAAAGTAAAGTGAACAATGATGAGTTCTCCATCACTGGTCAGTATTCGAGGCCAAACTAAATGACCTCCAGTCAGGGCTGCTTTGTATGTCATTCATAAACTGGGTAAGAGATTGCGAACTGTTTCATTCCTGAGTTCTAAAAGCTGATTTTCATAACCCAATTTCATAGTCAAATCTCTGGAGCGTTACCTGGTTGTCTAGTGGTTAGGATTCGGTGCTCTCTCATAGTCAAATCTCTGGAGATGCCACACCTTTGACCTTCAAAGAGGGAGAGCTTGTCACCTTTCCTAACCTGCCAAGACAAGAGCACGCACCTCATTTTAGCATTAAATAAAAGCAGCATTTCATCTCCTCTGGAATGCAAAACTGTGAATTTGAGTGAAATATGCAGTTTTCATTATGTTAAAAGATCTACTCATTACAATCAGGATAAGAGGATGTGAATAAGACAAATTGATCACCACTTTAAATGTATTAATCAACTTGCAACTCTTGTCACCAGTCAAAACAGAACAGCCAGACATTTATTCTGTCTCAGTTGTATTTTAGAGCCCTTCCCAGGAGGTCATGGAATCACTGAGCTTTCGATGCAATTTATGGGCAACACATTGCAAAAGCTCTGTCCTGTAGACAATCAGGCTAAGGAGACACAGTTAAATATTTTTAGCTTAGTCCAAAAATATTTATTGAGCACATACTAAGTACCTGGCACTGTGGAAGGTTGGAAACACAATGAAATGAAAGATCCCTACCTGTCATTGTTTAGTCAGGAGGCAGATATGTAAACAAAACAATATTAGTAAGAAATAACAGTTAAATCAGAGTTCAACACGAAGTGCTATAGATTATGGACCAATCTGGAGACAGTGGTTGTGTTTGTGGCTGAATGGGCAGACATGATACAGATGTTCTCTAAGCTTTTAGGTCTGGAAGAGAACAAAGACTCACATGAAGAGAGAAGCCAGGACATCTCCAGAGTCTAGAGATCAAAAGTAAACTAAAGAGGGTCTATATACTATACTCCAGGAGGATGTATCTTCTGGTTGGGTAGGGGAACTTTGACTGATACCTACATAGGTTGACCTACTGCAATCAGCCCAAAGAAACCAGGAACCCAGACTCTAACCCCTCCCAGGGATTTCCCCCTTCTTTCACTGTTCCTGTCACAGTGGAAACCCAGAGCTGTGCATGCTGAGAGGCAGGTTAGATCAGGATTTAGGATCAGCAGAGAGAAGGAAGTATGTTACTGAGAAGGGGAATTCCTATTCCTCCATTCCCTAATGCAACAGTCTTGGATTATGGGTCCTGATGTGCAATGAGTCGGGCTTCCTGAACAGGGACACTTTGGGAACTAGGGGCATTGGTGGGCAGCCAGGTGAAGACATTTCATAGAGAAGGCAGGTGAGACTTAGCTTCTTGGACTTTGACTTGTACCCAGAGATCTGGGGAGAGTTGGGAGGAGATATGTGGAGGAGCTCCATGTAGATAAACTTGAGACACATGGGTAAGAAATGTGTAGAAAGGCAGAGACAGTGGCAGTTATTATCTTGATTTTGCAATTTCATTTTTACTTTTTGTCCTAGACCTGCCTTGTTTCTTTCTTGCTGTTCCCTGACAGAAGATACCTTAGACTGTGATATGCTGTTGGTTTTCAGTGGCCCTAATTCAGGTCAACTCAGTTTGGCTGAGAATTTGCCCATGAGGGAATGGGTAATTTGGGAAGTTTTCCCAGAAAGGTTTCCCAGCCTGGGTAAATCTCTAGTCTCTAAGTATATGGGTTCTCAGAGCAGAACCCAGATAAGAGTCACTTACCTAGTGGGGGAAGGGAGGTCAAAACTTGTTTTTTTAGCACCATTACTACAACCTTCATTGCCTGAGAAGAGGAAGGCAGGCCTGAACTAAAATGCAGGGTAACTTACCCTCAGCTGCCTCAGGAGCTTCAGGTAGAGATTCTGACCAATGACAATGAGTCTTGCCTTCTAAAGAAGGCACATTCTCAAGAGAGTATCTAAAATCCTGGAACTAGATTCCTGGAAAGCAGGTATCTAGCTGAGTTGTAATGCTTTAACATGGGATTGGGACTCAATACCAGTAGGAAAGTAAGATAAGGAAAAGAACCACCCATAAGAGTGAAAAGGCCACACGATTTTCTTCCTGTGCCTTCATTAAAAGCCTCAGGGAAATCAGGGAGCAGCTATTTAGGGTTAAGGAAAAGCAGGCATCCCTGGGCCTCTCTACCTTTCCTCCAGGCAAACCATGAAGCAACTGAGTTGAACTTTACAAGTTGCTGTTTTGTTTCTTTTACTTCAATTATCTGCTGTTGATGATTCCATTATAGGGAGGGAGGGAGGTGTAAAGTCGGTCTAGGGGCCTCTGGAGCAGAGCATTTATCTGGCTTTATGAAGCTGCAAGCGACTATAATGCATGTTTTATAGACCCATTCTAATTTTTAATCTGCTTTGATAAGATCTCCATGCTGGAAGGACACAGATCCTTACTGGCCAGCCCAGCTCCAGACAGAAACAGCAATCCTGACTTGGGAAGGTGTAGCTGAAGAAGGTGAGGCCTCTGGGTGTTCCCTGCACATGAACTCTTAGCCTGCTCAGTCCAGGCAGTCTTGACTGTCTGTCTTTCCAGATATCCCCTCCATATGAATGCTGACAGGTAGCAAGCATATGAGGGCACGGACCTCAGACTGTGAGAGAATAAGTACTTTTTCCTCTCTTTCAGGTCACAGCAGCATTTCTCAATGAATAGCAGATGCTGAGAGTAGGAGAAGATGTAATTCACACGCATAGAAACAGACAAGATTTCAGGCACAGAAACAAATATGACTCTCATGATCAAAGGTTTGTGAAGCCCCAACATCTCCAGTCTTAAGCATCTCCAATCACTTCCCAATTGAATCTTCCAATTATTTTACCACCTTTGGTAAATGCTGGTTGGGAGAAGGAGGAAACGTGAAAATTTTCCATCTAGACAGGAACAATGAATCCTCCCAAATCTCTTTATGTTTTCCTCAATTTCTGGTCTCCTCTTCACTGCAACTACCTCGGGACCCCATGCCAGGTTCACAGATTGGGAGTAGAAGTAATGTGTTGCCTTTAGTTCAAGGCTATTAAGAACAAATGTGAATTCATTATGCGCTCTGCCTTTTCATGATACAGAAATTAAAGAGTGCTGAGATGGCGGAGGTGAATTGAGTTGCTGTTGGAAAAGGGTCTCCAAAAAGATTGCCTGACCCATCATGGCCCTTGACAATGTTATGTTGCTGAGACTCAGAGAATGTGACTTCTGGCTCTCTAAGTTAGCCTATCCTGATTACAATGCTCAGAGCACCCTCTATGTGCCCAGGATTGCATTAGGGTCTTTCCTATAAGTTATATCAAAACAATCTTCTGAAAATCTACCCTGGAGCATTTTCACCAAGTGCAGCTTTGGGGTGTGATTAGATTCCTACATCCTCTGAGTCTCCTTCCTGTGTGTCTCCAATTTCCATGTGAAGATCCTAGGTTCTAGAGACTTTTGGGTACTTACTGTCTGTTCTCAGGAATCTCCTGAGAACTCAGGCTGCTCTCTTGACCTGGTAGTCGATCAAGTCGTGGCTAGTCCCTACTTGCTGGAGGACCTATTTTGCTGAATTTAGCTTAGTGGAAAATAACTGGGTAGGGCATAAAATATTAGCTTTTAAGTTATACAGATTGAGGTCCAGATCTTAGCAGTAAAACCACTCATTCATGAAAGCATTCACGACATTAAAAAGGTTAACACTCAGATCTGTATTTGCAGCTTAATTCCTACTCTAGACTCTAGCTTCAAGTATCCTACTAGTCTCCTCCTCCTGGCATCTCAAACACAATAGGGCTCTTCATCCCCAGAGTGTCCTCTTGGTTCTCCCTTCTTGGTGGGAGAAAGTGGCACTTTCATAAACCCAGATGCTCATGTCAGAAGCACCCATAAGTCACCTCTGTCTCTTTTCTCCACATAGTGTAACCATTTCCAAAATCTGAGTTCTCCAAATATTACTTGAGTTCTTGTCTCCAGTTCTACCTTCACTATTCTGGTCAAAGTGTCTATACACACAGTCTCTTTATTATACTTATGATTGTCCAGTTCTCTACTCAACAGTCAGAGAATTTACTTGAATTTTATTTAAGATTATGGATGACTTTAAGAGAAAGAAAACCAATTCATGATTAGCCCTGAAAAGTCCAAGGACCATCTGCTGATCTCCTGCCCTCTTCTCACAACTGTGCCAGCCTTCTTTCTAAGCAAGTTCTCCAAAGTGCCTGCTGGAGTGTTCCTTTGCTCCTGTTCTGACCACCTTCTGTCTTTTGTTTGAAACACAGCTTAAATTCTACTCTCTCAGCAATGTCTTCTATAAACTCTCCATCTAGATTTAGTTCTCCAGTATAACTTCTTATCACACACCACTGTGTGCTCATTTTATAATTTGTAGTGTATATTTATTTATGTGGTTATTTAATGGCATCTCTTTGACCAGATCATAAGCTGATACAGTGGGTTATGGGGGCCCTAGCTTCAGGAATGAGTGAAAGGATACATATATAAGCATGTTGCTATAGAAGAGCGCTTAAAATCCATATTTCCAAGATATCAAAGTGGAAGGCTGGTTGATATAAAAATAGGGTTTAACACAGGCTGCTTTCCAGAATCATTTAATAGCTAACATTTACACAGTACTTACTATCTGCCAGGGACTATATATGAACCTCACAAAAGACACAGGAAGAAATGCTTTCTTGTCCATTTTGAAAATGAGGACTCTGAGCCGCAAAAGGATTCAGTGACTTACCCATGGTCACCCAGCTGACACATCACACAGAAAAAATATTTCAGCCGGAATTTTTTCTATCAAGAGTGTTCTTCATCACTCTGTTCTTTACTGCTATGTTTCTTAGTTTCCTCTAAGGGTATAGACGACTGATGAAATTTAGGCCATATCTCACAGACATAAAATGGGCATTCTCAGAGAGAAGGTGAGACAAGATTAAGTCACAACTTCTCTTGGCATCAGTCAAGGCACTGGGTAGACGTGTTCTGGTCAGCTGCTATCACTGCTGACATCACACTCCCAGTCTCAGGTACCTCTCCCTCCATGGAAGCATGGTGTTTCCTCACATTTAGTACTCCAGATTTGTGTGTGTCTTAGAAGCAGTGTTAAATAAAGTCCAGACCCCTTCTTCACTCATCCCCAAGAAATTAACCAGAAGTACTCCCTTCTGGCAGATCGTTTGGTCTAGAGGGAGAGTTGGCAAGTGTATCAGAGAGGGGGAGACTGAGCCAGCCGAGAAGAAAGAGAAGGGGTGAAGGTAAAGATCAAGAAGGAGGACACATGAGAGTGAAAGATGAGCGAAAGGTGAGCCAGCTGCCTTTACTCAGCTCCCTGTCAACGAGAAGACACTCGGCGCTTGCAAATTGACTCAGTTGCTTCTTACAGAGATGACAGCGGCCGTCAGAAGCTTTTGACTTGCTCCGAGCCAAGAAAGAGAAATAAAAAGGATGATTTAAAAGCCACAAACGCAGGGAGCAGAGATGGTAGATACAGAACAATAAATGTCCTGGTCAAATTGCCGATTGGAGTATCTGTATTAGGCCGTGTTTGTAGTCTCGTTTGTAGTCTCGGCGTGTCGAGTGATGGAGAGGCTAGATTGTGGCTGGGGAAGTCACACAACAATGGGGCCTGATGTTTTGTTTCCACTTTTCAAAGGCGCTCCTTTTTTTCCTCCCGGTGATAAGGCCCAGGAAATGGTTAGTGACATGCTCGTGGGAACCTATGGAAAAGAATACACACCGTATCAATGGTACAGCCGCCGGCCCGGGAGCAGAGCTGGTGGGTGGGGGAGCTGCAGGCTCCCTGCGTGGGCTGTGGCAGCGAGATAGCATTGAGGAGGCCGCCCGGAGCCATGCGCCCCCAGTCTGGGGACCGGGCCCCTTTATCCAGCCAGAATGGGTGGAAGGCCAGACAATGTAGCGCTATATTTGGTTTGACAACAAAGGGCCCTAGAAAGATTTGATAGTGCAGGGATGGCGGGGAAGGCGGCACAGGATGCTGCACAATAAGGGCTTTGCAAAGGTATTTAGCCAGGTCCTTTATGCCAGGAGCATGGCAGGGTATGGATGTCGTCATGATGTCTAATGGCTTTTGTCTGGGCTAGGGCACTATTTACTAAAGTGAGATCCCTGGGCAGGAATGGGAGAAAGGCTGGGATGCTCCCAGAGCCTTTCCACTCATGGTCATACTCCTGAAGCCATACTCCAGGAGTGACTGCCCTCTCCTGTCCTGACTCCAGGCTTTAGCAGGCCCAGAAAGCTCCTGCTCAAGAGGAAGTTCAAACAGGAAGAGCTGGGATAAGCCTATACAGCCAGCCAGCAATTCTAGGGGGTTTCTCAATTGGGAAAGGGCAGCTCAGTTTCAGTTCTGTTCTGGGCCAAATATCTCAGAGGGAAGCTCCAAAAGACCACGGGAAGAGGACAGCTATTTGGAAGGGCAGGGTGGAGGCAATAACTGGCATTGTGTCCAAAGTACATATTTTATGGAAACTGCAACCAGAGAGAAGGCAACAGACACAAAGATGGCTTTGCCCTCTTTGGGCAAAGAGTCAGAAATTGACTCTAGGATGGTGAGTTACAGGCAAGACTTCTGCCGCTCTGGATTCTGGGATCTCCTGAGAGGGGTGCGGGGTAGAGATAATAGCTTCAGAAATACAGAAGGTTGGGCAGCATAGTCAGGGCGGGCAACCTGGCTGTCACAGAGTAGTGTTCTGCACTAGAGCTGTGGAGAGGGGGGCACTCAGAGACTTCCCTGACGTATTTAGGGCCCCTGCCCTAGGATTGGAGGAAGCAATATCAGTGACTCTTTTTCAACCTTATTCTGACTTTTTAATTTGAAAACTCCTGCTTGGCTGTTCCTATTACTGGTTCTAGGAATGAAAAGTGGTAATGAGGGTTGGAGGTGGTGGGTAAAGTCTAGGATGGGCAAGACAGGACAAGAAATGATACAGATTTGTTCTTCCAGGTGACCGCAGGCATCATGGGCCCACCAGAACTATCCCTCTGTTGTCCTAGCAAAGCCTAGAACAGTGCAGCATTCGTTAGAGATCTTTGGTGCCCTCTTCCTGAAGTATGAACAGTTTTTGTCTGTGGGCAGAGTCTGGTATGGTGGTTCCTCCTGAGTGGCTTAATCAACATCTCTGCAACTTTAGACTCGCTACTTAGGCTATACGGTCTTCCAATGTGTTTACAAGGAATTTCCCTCTCATTTGATTTTTAGCCTGCCCTCCCTCCTTCCCCTATCCCTCCTTTCTAGAATTTACTTCACACCCAGGTGCCAAATGTTAATGTCAGATGCTACAAAGAGAGCACTGAATTTGTAAAACCTGGTTCCTGAGTCCATAGACTAGTAAAGAAAATAGTGATCTCATTTACGAAATGACCAAAACAAAAATCAGAAAAGCAGTTATCTCAGAGGAAAGAATACCACAGTCTATGACATCTTTGTAAGAAAAGTGATAGCCAATAAATATAAGTGATCCAAGTTTAACTCATAAGTCTTATTGTGCCCTCCCCCAATTTTATGTTGACTCCTAACCGCCCCCCCCATTATTTCCAAATGTAACTGGATTTGGATACCGTGTCTTTAAAGACATAATTCAAAGTGGGTCATCTTAGGACCTCATCCCATAAAGAGAACATTTCCAGACAAATGCATAACAAGAAAAGCACTGTGGAGACACAGGGAGAAGACAATCATCTGTAAACCAAGGAGAGAGTCCTATAAGAGATCTTTTCTCTTAAAGTAATAAACCTGCTGTCATCTTGACTTCAGCCTCTAGAGGAAATAAAGCTTAATTTTATCGGTTACCCCATCTATAGTGCTTTCTTCTAACAGCCCTGGCAATTGTATACAGGTGTCTTCTCAAAACATCCTGATATTCTTTGAGGGAAGGAACTCTTCTTAAAGATTGGATCTAGTGTTTGATACAAAGTTAGTAGTTAATAAATGTTAACCTGAATGCCATATTTAAATTTAAACCCATTTCTAGCAGCCTCAACTAGAAGATGCCAGTCAGAGAGAACGTAGTCCTGATCCTAAGAGTGCCCAGTCTTTCATCTCAGCTTCTATTACCCACACATAGTCTGTAATCTAAGTCAACATATATTGAGAACTAATTGTGTGTTAGGCACTAGAAATTATAGTGGGAGAAAAGATTGTCTTGGATGAAGAAACGCCTCCTCAGTTGGCCCCCAAAGCAGTAAAGTGTCTCTCTCCAGGTCTCATCTCCATCTACCACACAGTTCATGCTCCGGACGAGTTTGACACAGTCTGGGCTGAAGTTCTTCGGCCAATCTGAGCTTGTCACAGGTTTAGCTGACACAAGAGCCCAAGAGATAGCAAAAGTGCCAGTGAGAGGGCTGACAGGGGGAATATTTCAGATGAGGGGTTGACAACTTTTTGATTCCCTTTCTTCTGACTTCTGGGTGATATTCTTTGTCCTTTGGTGAATCTAGAGTTGACAGGGCAGACTTGTGGTCCCCTAGAAACATTTGACAGTCTCGACTTCTAATTGATAGGCAGCCAGGCCAGTGATAGGAAGAATATGGAGCAATCATGGGTATTGATGAGGGCTGGGGATCAATCAAGAAGTGAAATGGTGGCATCTGCCATAATACTTCGTGTGCCTACAGTTTGGAGGCAAACACAGTGGGTCAAATCCACATAGGTACATTCACACATCCACGTCCATATTCTCACACACTGGAAGCATGCACATAAAGTGGCATGTAAAACATGCATGTCTATATGGTACCTGAATATACCACACTGCTCAAGGGGTCAAGGGCACAATGCACATGCAGAGCCAGGCATGCACATGGACACACACATATGCTGATATTTCAAATCACACAGTGATACATTAAAAAAAAGTCCTGCTAATGTCTGGGCTATGAAAATTACATAAACTTTACTACAGTACATAATATGCACCTGGCTTCAGGGTCTTAATGTTTTAGAAAGTCTTCCAGGGAGTAAAATCTAAAACAGGGTTTTCAACATTTGGCTTAGGGTTTCCATGTATTCTCCATGGGTCATTGAGAAAAACATTAGGGAAATGTCCTCAGTTTCTTCAGATCATGTAAAGTGCTTATCAACATGTAGAATTACCACCATTATTTATGGGTATTAGGAAAAGAAAGACAATATAATGAAGATAAATTAGAAGGTCGAAGAATAGGAAGTCTTAGATTCCAGTTCCAGTTTTGTCTGTCTATCGCTGGAGTATTGGTCTGCACTCAGAATGACAAGCTTCTTTTCAACTGATCTCTGATGGATGTGCTGAGAAGTATATGGCTATGAACAGTCAGAGAGGATGAGTGCCACGTTTCATTAGCAATCTCAGACCGATCTTTCCATTTCTGAGTCTCCAAGTACATAATGGTATGTACTACTCAGGCACAAGAGAACTTATTCTTTTTGCAGGAATTCACTTCCCGATGGCACTGCCAACTTGTTAGAGCAGAGGGGCTACAAGGCACATCTTTCTTTTTCTTATTCTCTTATTCCTCCAGCTCTTCCTCAGGCTCAGCCAGTGATTAATTTATTAATCACATATTTCAGTTTTGTGACTTGAATGACTTGCATTGAGACATTACTACAGTGACTGACTTCACCATCTGACCTGTATTTAAATGAAAGATGCCCCCTGAGGCCTTCTCAAAGTTATATTAAGGTAGAAGGTTATTTGTACCATAACAGGTAGAGGATATACATTTACAATGTGTAGCTTCTCCTGCAGCCCTATGAACAGGTGTTTATTTCTTGGATCTGATGACAATCTTGCTCCCGGACAACATTTGGAAACTTGAGGCTCTCTTTATTATTTAGACTGATGAAAAAGTGGGGGTAAGCAGAACAATTGAGATCCTTTTTGATTCTAAAAGTATGCATAGTAAAAGTCAATCACAACAAAATTCAGTTTAGACAGACTTAGTATTTTAATTTCACTTGCTGACATATTAGTGTATCTCTAAGAGGTGCTCCAATGTGCCAGCCACCAGACTAGGTACTGTATATAGCTTATGCCATTTAATATACTACAAGTGCCTATTAGGTAAATAATACATATGTTTTTCAAGCAAGGATGCTGAGAAGGTATGCTGAGTCAGATAGCTAAGAAACACTGAAATTGGTGCTCATACCACTTGATTTCATCCTGACATCATGCCAATGAAACAATCCTACTGCAGACTCATGGAGGCTACCCTCCTTCACCGGTATCTTGTGCATAGAATGCAGGTACCTTCCACAATGCACTAAAAATAATTAGATTAAATCTAATAATGTGTATAATATCTGTATACTTAAAATGACAGAAATCAAAGAAAATCAAAGTAAATGGAGAGGCACACAACTTCATGGATGGAAAGACTCAGTGTAACAAATTTGTTGATTATTCCCAAATTGTTATCAAGTTTCAAGCAATTCCAATCAAAATCCCAATATACTTTTTTTGGTAACTATAGTCAAGCCAAATCTAAAATGTATGTAAAGGTTTTAAAGGAACTAGAACTGCCTGGACAATTTTGAACAGAGGAATAAAACTGGAGAAATCACAAGTTATATATACTTTTTTTCTAATTTTACTAATATGTCATCTGTAAATTGAAAAAATGAAAATAAAAACTTAAATTCCTACATTACATATAAAAATGTATGGTTACTATTGCTGTTAAGGAAATATTTCTACTTGCTACATGACCCCCACTTTTGGATCAAATGATAGGATTGCCCTTCCTGACCCCTCATGAGGCCATGCTTCAGCTATTGGTTGCTTGTGTCCAGGATTCCAGAATGAGGGCAGTGTGGGGCACTGACCCACAGCTAACATGCAGGAGAGAGAAAGACCTTGTCGTGTTCACTAAGGCGATCTGGTTATTTGTCATCAGAGTATTGCCCACCTTGCCTAACAAACTCTCAGCCTAGTAACCAAAACATAGATTTACTCAGTCCAATATTTACTCAGTAAACATTAGCTATCATTTGTATTACTCTCTGTGTGTATATATGTGTTTCCTTTCTTAAAACAAAAAAACAAAAAAAAAATTCTTAACTTCCCTTCCCCAGCATTTGAAAAGTGAGAAAGGGCATGGTTATAAACTATCAGTACAGATTCAAAGGTAGATTTATCTGAGAAATTTTTGAAAAATTATACTGACCTCAGTGTCCTGTGCATATTTAGTCAATATGCCCCATGCATTTGAACAGAAAAGTCCTCTTACAAAGTTAACCTTCTCAAGGGAGACCAACGTGGTGGTCCACCCAGAGACGGCTCCTTTGGCGACAGATGAGAGGCAAAGAAGAGGCTGTGCTGGATCCTCCTTTGGTATAGTCGGAATGATAGCTGGTCTGCAGGGACCACAGAAGACCTCCAATTAATTATTACTGGAGAAGATGTAATCATAAACAAAATTCCTTGTAATAAATTTTTCAAATGAGAGTGCATGTTTTATTTACAGTATTGGCCCATTTTGGGCTTTAAATCCATGAACAAAAACAAACATGTTTTTTTTTATCAAAAAGATTAGAAAAAAAAATCCTCAATAGCCTTTCTTTCTCTCCTTGCCAATGAGGACATGCGTTCAGAGATGCAGAAAGGAAGGCAGTCCCAGGCTCTGTTGGCTAGAAGAATAAACAGACTTATTTTGCTTTGCAGGGCACATATAAGCTACAGAAAGGGTTTCAGGGAGAAAAGAAAAAAAGAAAGAGAAACCAAAGGGCTCTGGTGAGTTTCAGGTGCTTCCACTTCTCAATTTACCCTGACACCTAGGTAGGAAATTTTACATGTGCAGTGGCTATACCACCCTGAATGTGCCTGATCTCAGCAGCTAAGCAGGATTAGGCCTAGTGAGTACTTAAATGGGAGACTCCAAGACCTCTCCCAAACTGAAGAAAAAAACAAATAAAAGAAAATTGAATATATTCAAAGTGTAGACTTTTACAACTAAACTAACTACCACCAGGCATGTTTTATAGCTAAAAATGTACATGGCTCATGCATTCTTCAGAGGAAAAAATGAAAGAAGTATAAGAGAGAATCTGGTTTACCATCTCATTTGTCTTTTGTGTTCAGTTAAGTTGTTCTGAACCTTAGGAATGAAGCTCTTGATAAAATTTGTATCAGTTCTCATTTTCTAGATTCGGTGGGTTCAGAAATGTTATATGTCTAGAAAGGTTAGTTTCTGACAAATACTGGCTATGGACCAAATAATGCTGACCTGCTAGAATAACAGAATGATCCATTTGAAAACTTAACTAGGAGCCAGTTTGGGATGAAACTCTTAGGCAATTTTTTTCTAGTATGTGGTGTAAGCATAGACCAAAAAGTGCTTATATAAGGCTATGTTTTACTTCTATTTGTTTCCTGTAGTTGCTGTAACAAATTACCACAAACTCAGTAGTTGTGTATAACAATTACAGTTTGGCTCATTGTGACTAAAAGTAACAGAAATAGATTGCCCCATAGGTTTGATGATTAGATTTCCAAAGTCAGTATCAATGAGTCAAAATGTAATTGTTATATACAACCATTGTTATATGCAACCATCACTGGCTTTGAACATCACAATTTCCCTCTCTTCAAAGATCCATGTCTTTAAGTAACCACATTGAGGTTCTAGTATTTATTTATAAAGCATCAACCAAGCATAGATTTAGTTACTCTATGATATTTACTCATTAATAACAACAATAGTTAACATGTATACCTACATGTGTAAGATCAGTTAATTTGCACAACCATATGAAATAGAGACAAATATTATTTACTATCATTTCCATATTTTCAATAAGAAAATGGTGATGCAAAGAGTGAGATGACAAATGTAAACTCACTCAAGTTGTGGAGAGTTGAAGAAGTTGATAGAGCTATTTCATTGCCTCTCCTTGAAAGCATCACAGATTGTTAAGAACTTGGGGAGATGAGATCTCCTGACTTTCATATCTGAAAGTCTTTCCCATCAGGCATGGCTCCAACTAGTAAGAACTATGCTATTCTCCAAAGGCTGCATATAAGCTAGGTCCTTATCACACATTGTGTCATTTACAGCACCTGTACAAGAGGCTATTCTCATTTTATAGATGAAGAAGTCACAACTCAGAGAGAATCATTGACTTAAGTCCTCAGAATTGTCCTCAAAAAGTTCACAGGTTTGACTTGGGAGCAAGGGTGGATAACAAGATTAAGAAAAATGAATGGATCTACTATAGTGTGGACAGCTAACTGTTGTATAATGAGAGTATCCACGAGGGAACTGGTTCAGTATGGTAGTAGCAGGACACAGAGGGATAGTGGGATAGAGGAAGGACTTGGGAGTTGTCCTGAAGTGATATTATATTGAGTTTCAATGGAGAAGTGACAGAATTTTAGACAGGTATTGGGGGGGAAATGCATTCCAAGCTGTCCAGGGAACTGTTCAGTGGGAGGGTTGTGGGTATAGCTTGGTGTATATGGAAGACTGGATAGTAAGTCTTGGCAAGAACACTGAGTTGAATGTGGAAAGGTGAGAGTGGAAAAAAGATCCTGGGGTCAGATCCTGGAAGGTCATGTGAGTGATGCCAAGGAGTTTGGATGTTAAAATGGAAATGGTAGGAAATATTTTACGTTCTGGAGGAATGTGATAAGATTTGCATATGCATCATCCATAGAGAAAGTGGAGATGCAAACAGAAAGCAAGGACATTCAGAGGAAATATTCAGAGGAAACACTCAAAGGGTTAAATCAGTATGTTCCTGTCATAGTTTGGGCTGTCTATATAAATTCTATGGATGGTAGTTTCACAGATGACTCTCTGGTCTCCATACTGGATGACTGGGTGAATGAATAGTAGTACTTTATTGGTGTAAAGAGGTGGCATGGCATAGATGACCTTGAAATATTCAAGAGGTGGTTGGACCTGAGAGGTAGGAGAGAGAAAATTAATCCACTGAGTAGGTGTCTTGGAATGTCTCCCACTTGGCAGGTATTATACTCAGTGCTGGTGATTTAGAGGTAAAAATCTCAGGAGTGCACAGTTTAGATGGACCAGAATGGATGAGGAAGTCATGGCAGTTAAAGTCCATTCTGGGTCTATTAGTGAAACAAGCATGAAAAGAATAATGGCTAACTCTGCTGACCAGGGAATTAGCACATATTGTTATACAGGAGGGATTTGATATGTGACTCTTGAAAGATTATAGGGTTCACAGGTATATAACACATGACAGCATATGCCAAACAGAGGGGAACAGCAGTGACAAGCACATAAAAGTAGCTAGGAGACTAACTTCTTATGATCTGCAGAATCCAGTATGCCTGGAGAAGCAGGAGATGCAGAGAGAAGGATATGAGTTACAATCCTAAGGAAACATATGGGACAGATGGTAGAGTTTTAAATTCTTTGTTAATGGTTTGGGCTGTTCACTGGATAAGAGTTCACTGAGGAAATTTTAACAGAGGAGCGAGTGACATCATTGACTTCAGGAGTCAAGGAATGTGGTTAAAAGCACAGGAAGGAATGTGATCTTTCCAGAGAAACAAACAAATAAACAAACAAAAATCTGAATAAAAAGTAAGGTTGATGCTTTAGCATGGAGGTAGGCAAAGAACTTTTTAGTACTGTCCGGACTGACCTTTGTTGGCCTGGCTGATTATTAGCATTATAGTAACTGACGTGGGTAGCACTCACTCTATGCCAGATGCTATTCTAAATATATATATATATATAAAATCTCACTTGATCCTCCTAATCATCCTATGAAATGAGTTCACTAAGATGCTATAGGACCAGGACCTGGAGTTGGAATTTGAGCCCAGATCACACAACTTCAGAGCAGATGCTTCTTCACCTTGGTTGCCATCTCCTCAGAGTCAGAGCTAACATCTGCGAGCGTGCCTATTTGCACTATCTAGTTTGATCTGCACAGCAAATCTATAAGAAAGAAAAAACAGAGACTTAAAACACAAGCAACTTATTTAAATCATCCAAGTTGGAACAACTAATAAGTAGCCCAAGTCTGATCCAAGAATCTTATTCAACAATCTATGCATGTAACAACTTTGCTCTCCCTGCCAGCTCTACAAGTGCTTCATAAATACTAGCTGAATCCACAAATGGGTGGTTAAAAGTGCAAGGTTTCTAAGAATTACTTTCTTTCTTTTAGAGACAGAAGCACCATCAGGTCAAGCACACTGATGGTGACTTTCTGCAGAGACTGAGGTACATATGGGGAATAGCAGGGCTTACTGCTATCCCAACTTGTCTATGTTGTTGGCCTAACCCTTGTAGGACAGGTGTGCATCAAAAGCTGAGGGGATGGGCTGGACCAGCCTGCAGCATCTTCACTGGCCTGCCCTCCTCAAAGAAAGAAGAGGCTAACTTGGGTCAGGCTCTGTTCCTCTCAAATGCTGGGCAAATCAAAGAACCCAGCAGAGGTTTCTGGGTTTCTGGATAGCCCCAGTTCTGATCAATTGTCACTTTGATGATGAGAGCAGAGGGTCCAACATGACAGGACTCCCACAGCCAAGGCTCCCTGGTAGACAAGGGAGAGACAACTCCAAAGTCCTGGAAGCTTCCTGAGAGCACTTTGGGAGCTGAACCCTCACGGGAAGAGAAGGAAGAACTGAGAGGCCCCTACAGGAAATGTCTGAAGCAGGATCACTAGTGGAAAGTTGCTGCAGGCAAAGCATATAAGCTAGCATTTATATTCCTGTCATAGGACACTGCATATAACTGTGAGAATTGCTGACATACCCACCTGTGTTCATACTCTCTCATACACACACAAACTCAAATATAGACACACTCCTGAATCCCCTGGACAAACATAGGTGTATAAAGTCTTCACACATGCAGATTCTCCCACAAACTAACACCAACAAAAATATCTATGAACCCATGATCCTTGGACCTGCCATTATCAACTACATATATGTACACACATACCTACAGTCATGCACATTCTAAGGATGCAGATACATGGCCACACACATATAAGCCCACCACATGTGGTTCATCCACCAGACATAGACTATAATATATTACATTTCCAGGACTTGAATCTGATATTTTCCTCTTACCAAGTGAGAAACATCCTCATAAAGAGGCTTTAAGTGCAGAAATAATCTGCTATATAGATCCTGGTGCCAGTCATTCTCCAAATTCCCCTAGAAAAACCTAGAAAAATGTCCAAAATTGTAGTAAACAGAATTTATGTCAGCTCTTGGAAAGGACTTCTTGTTGCTAAAAGCTATTAAAAATACTATTAAAAATATAAACATGTTAGAATTCTGTTTGTTGAAGAATATTTGTTTACAAGAAATTTGAACCAGCTGAAATATTAATTTTGCCTCAGAACGTAGATATATGCACTGAATTAATCATATATATATATATGAGGTTTAACTGAAAATTAGAGAATTTAATATAGTATGGGGAATTGAAACCACTTTAATTTAAAAGACAATTAATAGCAGAATTCATTTTGGTTAAAGTTTAACAAAAGAGCACGAGTAGTTTGGATACCCAAATTTGGTTATTATTCAAACATCTTTTTCATGAACAAGATCATGTAACTAAGAAAAGTAGCTAGAATCCTTTAAAAACCAGTCCAAATATCATCTCCCCTTAGAATCCCGCCTGGAACTGCCTCCTCCCCCACCAGACTAGAGGGAGTACCTTCAGTGAACAATATGCTCTGTCACCCAGGTTTCCCTTTATCACAAAGACACTCACTCCCCTAGCTGATAGGGGTATTGACTATTGAGGTTCATAGCGGAACTTCCAGAAATCACTCTCAGCAGGATGCTACCTCATCTTGGTTATGCTCTCTCCTTGGGACCAAGCAGTGTGCATCTAATTACTGGGTGGTATGAGGTATATATGTCCATCTCCTTTGCCTGAAATATAGTAAGAATAAAGTTCTAGAATTTTCTATATGATCAGTTGGAATCTCTGCATCTCAGTACAACTTCTCCCTTTCTAACTTTCTTCAATCCCTCATGAATGTGCTTCTTGAAAGCATTCTCTAATAAGCCTTTTGCATCCAAATCCCAAGGTTCAGTCTCTGCCCCTTGGTAAACCTCACCTATAGATCATTCCTCAATACTTCCATATCACCAGGTGTTTCTTTTTCTCATGATTCATACCCAAATATCAGCAAATTTTCAAAAACATGTCCCAAATTTTATCATTTCTCTACACTTTCTCAACTATCATTCATACAAACCACCATTATGTCTCTTCAGGCCCATTTGCAATTTGAATACATCTCCCACCTGGTCATGATATGGTGATTCTAAACCTGCTTGCCTATTCTTCAACACAGTCATAAGAGTAATCCTGTTGAAACAGTGCTTAATTATATCACCTCTTTGTTCAAAATTCCAGTAACTTCCCATCTTATTCAAAACCACATCAAGCCTGCTGTCACCACAGGACCTTTGCACTTGGTGAGCCCCTTTCTGGGACTCTTGGAACTTTTCCCTCTCTTCATTTGGTTCTCTCTCAAATTCTACCTCAATTCAGAAGTCTTCTTCAGTCCTTATTCAGAAATGGTATAGTTTAAAATCTGCCACACTCTGCATTTTTTTTTTGGGGGGGGGGGGTTGAGGGGAGTATGGTATTTCTTGGTAAGGCTCATCTTCACTTAACACATTTATTCAGTTACTACCTGTGTATCACTAACATGATAGCCTAGGTTTCAACATGCCTATTGCTACTTTATCTCCAGAGTCAGACTCTTTACATATATATATATATATATATATATATATATATATATATAAATTTTAAATATATATAAATACATATTTATATGTATTAAATACAGATATATATAGATTTACAAACAAATAAATATATTTGGTCTTGCTATTGTTGTTGCTGTATTGTTGTTATTATATATACACACATATATTTGTGTATATATATATTTTTTAAGTGAATTACTTGGTTTAGAAAGGCCTTTTGTACTTGCCTTTTCCATTATACTGTATTCAGTGCTGGATCTTGTTTCTTATGGAGTCTGGCACATGCTAGACTGGACACAATAATAGTGACATGGATGGAAGATTAGTGATATGGTCACTAGTAAGCAACATTTCATTCTTTGGGCCTCAGTGTCCTCCTGTGTAAAATGAAGATCACATTATCTCATCCCCGCCTAGCCCATGAGGCTGTTGTCGACAGTTAACAACCTCAAAGACACTTCTAAGCAGCCAAAGAAACATATCCATGCAAGGTTTCTAATTATTGACACTGGGTCTGAAGAAAAACATATCAGTAAATAAGTCAAGATCCCTAGTTTCCACAGATCTGGAATTTAATGCCCATCTCTAGATTACTTTAAGCCACAAACATTAGACCTCCATAAATTTGAGCAAAGTTATGGCTTATGGTTTTGTTACCAATAAATGTCAGATCGTATCTTTAGTCAGCTAGCAAATGTCCTCTGTAAAACTAATATAACAATGATGGTTAGAAAAAAGTAGTGAAATAAAAATTAAAAAGCTCTTTATAAATTCTAGAACCAAAGATTTCAGAAACTAGCAAGCGGTATATGCAAGGAATTAGCATAGGAATTCAGGCTTAGAACAACTTGACAATGCTCTGTAAGTGGACATTGTGGTGATATAAATCATGCTGTGTGCAAAATAGAGCCTCTTAGTTCTCTGCAAATATTGGTCAATGTCATAAAACCATCCTCCATTGGGGCTTACTACTTTGTCCCTAGGAAGAAAACTTTAAGGGGGTTCATATATACTTGCATGCACTTGTTCAGCAACACAAATTCTTGCAAGCAAGAGATAAACCTCCACCCATTTCCAGTTTCTTCCCTCACATTTCTACTCTTGGTTGGTGGCATCTGAGACTGGTCACTAAATCTAGTTCTTCTTGCCACTGCAGCCTGGGGTATCAGGTGTGAAGACTGATTTGATCCTTATCTCACAGATAGTGACTTAAGATAAACATGATCCTTATGAATGCACTGAAACTGTTATACTAAATCTTAATCCTTCATCCAGTCTGTGATATGCCTAGACACTTGAAGGCCTTATTGGCCTCATTGACTAGGGCCTGTCACTTGCTCTTTTGGAATGCCAATGAGATGCAGATGTAGGAGTTTCTAAAAATGGCTATTTCCTCTACTACTGCACCCTTGGTGTGCAGTAATCATTGGTGTCCATAACAACTTCCTCATCATGCTTACCTTCATCTTTTCTTCCAGGTTCTCACCAGACTTGATCAAGCATGGCTCTGAATTGAAGTATTGGACATGAAAGGCTTGGGTAGGTGCCTATCTGTGCTGCCCACCATGACTCAGGCCTTATAGAATCATGGACTTGAAAATGACTCTAGGCAGAAAACCCTTGACTGGCAGCACAGCTTTAGTGTCTATTTAATGCAGAAAAAAAGTCAGGGGAGACGATAATGAGCAAAAGAAATGGGGCAGATATAGGGCAAGGTTTCATTAACTTAGTGCACTTATCTGCCTCTACTGGTGTAAAACCTGGCCCAACCCAGAGTTAGTACAGTTGCCTAAGGCCTCTAAACTTGAGATCTAACTAACAACCATTGATATTCCCAAAAAGATGGCTGGAGAATCTTCAAAAGAATAGTCTGAGGATCATGGAACATAAAGACCTTTTTGTTTAGGGATGAAAAGGTCACATGATGATGTCTGTGAATGAGTGACCTTGATCAGATAAAAGCCTGGATGTCCATCAGATGTTAGCATGAACATATGGTAGATAACTATTCTATTTTAACTCCTTATCTATTCTATTCTAACTCCATAGTTAGATGCAGTATGTGCTTCTCTCTACACAAAACCTAGCTCCAACCATGGAGAAAACAAAAGTTGGAGAAATTCCTGAATTAAGGTCAAATTTCTGCCAAGTGTGAACTTGGATTCAACTTTATAGAAAATACATTTCACATTTGCCTACCTTATTTTGCATCATGGTAATTTTCATCAACTACCAAATACAGCTGTAGTAGTGATCTGATTAGTTTGTTTCTACTTTCCACCCCTTTAGTCTACAGGACCAGGAGTTATTAAACATAGGTATGACATAGTTCTAATAATAAGAAGCTAAAATTCCAATAGGTAGATCTGGGTTCAAATCTTGGTTCTATCAGATGTTAGTGCCTTTTTGGCCAGCTTGTTAAAGTATCCTTTACCTCCTTCATTCAAACAGAGTAATCCCAAGTATATGTCCTTGGATACAACAAGGAGTCCATGAGATGATATGGATCTTGGCACAATTTGAATGTTCAGTTAATGCTGATTGATCCCTAATGCTTGAGTTTCTCCTTAGTTTTTTGAAAATTCTTCTCTTCACTTTTCAAAAGAAAAGCAGAAATATCCTCCAACTATCACTTTATTTCTTCATGTATTAGTTGGGCTATTGCATTCTGTGTCTTCCTTTAAAGGTAATTCAAGTTTCCCTCCAAGGTTCCTTCAGTCTCTAAGCTCATCATAGTCAAGCATTCATCAAATATGTCTGGTTACTTGTCCATGCTCCTCAAAGACTTCATGATACCTCTGAGTACCCTTATGCGCCTGAGATCCCTTTATAGAAGAGAGAACCCAACTGGCAAGAGGAAGTCCTTCTAAAAGACAATGGTTGGGGGTGGGGGATATCAGGGTCAAGTTGAGGAAGAGGTAGGTGTACAAGAGTCCTCCACCATGACTCATGGGTCCAGGGTAGCAGCCTGGGATGTAGAGTTTCCAGGCCAACTTTCATCTTTGCACATGGTATTTGTCCCATTGATCCTTGGGAAGATCAAACAAAGCTCACTAATCAATGACTTCCCTCATCACCTTTCAGAGCAGATCATCAAATACAGCCTATATCTTTCCCTGTGTTCCTCCCACCTTCCCTATTTCCCTGTCAAAGGCATATGATCTATAAGTATGTGGCCCAGCATGTGACCCACATATCACCCCCTCATCCCACATACTACAAGTGTGATTGCCATTTATTTTTCAAATAAATGTAGAAAAAATTCAGTATTCACTGATCACTTGTTTCTCTCACCTTGAATAGAAGTAGAATGAAGGATATATCACAACTGTCTGGATCTTGGTCTAAGAAACATAGTCAGGAAAGAACCTAAAAGAAAATAAACAGGGCAGGGAAAATGAAATTTTCTGAGTTTGTCCCTACTTTGTGTAATTGGAATTTTCCCCCCTGACTCTCTACCTCACAAGACTGAAGTAAGTTTGATGGATATAAAAATTCACTGCATATATATAAATAAATTAAAAATTAAAAAAATTCATTGCAATGCATAATATTCTGGATTCATATTTGATTTGTCTAGTCTTTCCAATTCGTACTTATTGGGAAAAGTTCAAGTAAGGCTTTTGGATGAGAGAGAGAGACCTCAATCTCTCCAGTTTCCATGAAATATAGGGATTTCCTGGGATATGGAGATTTTAATATTAAAAACCAGAAAATCCTAGCCAAACCTCAATTAGTAGACTACCCTACAGAGAGACAGCACTTAAGAATGATTGCTATAGGCTTAGTGCTGACCTTCCAAAATCATATGTTGAAGCCCTAACCCACAATAGGTTAGAATGTGACCATTTAGCAATATGGTTTTTAAAGAGACAATTGAGTTAAAAATCACATCATTTGGGGTGGGTCTTAATCCATCTGCCTAGTGTTCTTATGAGAAGAGGACATGTGACATAAAGAGATATCAGGAACATGCACAGAGAGAAAAGACTGCGTGCAGGCACAGTAAGAAGGCACCATCTCCCAGTCAAGGAGAGAGGTTTCCCAAGAAACCAAACCTGCCAACACCTTAAGGTAATCTTGGACTTCAGCCTCCATATCTGTGAGGAAATGAATGTCTGTTGTTTAAACCAGCCAGTCTGTGGCATTTTGTTATGACAGCCCTAGCAAACTAATAGTGTCCTTGAAGAAAGAATAATAAAAACTGGCAGTTATAGAGCAGTTAGTTGGCATTGATTAACTCATTTAGTCTTTTCTTCACGAGAACTCTCTGTGGGAGCTACTATTGTTTATTGACAGTTTATGCTGTGAATTTAACCCCAGTTTATACCAACACTTATCCACAGTTTATATCAAGTAAATGAGGCACAGAGAGATTACATAATTTCCTTCAAAGTCAGAGTAAGTGGCAGAGGCAATTCCTCTCCACTGAATCCTCTAGCAAGCAAAGCTGAAGTTCAAGGTTAACAAGCTGACCTGGAGAAAGAGCAAAGCTAGGAGTGTGGAATAAGTCCAGGGGATGGGAAGATGAGTTCAAGAGGAAGTGAGACAAGGAAAGACCCCAGGTGATGCATACCCATCAATAGCTGTTGGTCACAGCTGCTGGACAGGTGAGTGTTAACACCTGGACATTTTCTGGATGATTTATGAGAAAGGACTTCTACAAAGTCCTTTCCATCAAGAAGAAAGGAAGAGATGCTAATGTGTTTGGCTTCTTTTCATTCTCTTTCCTCATTGGCCAAGGATCACCCCATAGGAATTTATCTTCCCTGTATTTCCAGACTGTATTGCCCTCTTCCATCCCACCCTGATTTTTGTGGGACCGAGTGCAAGAACACAGATGGAGTTTGCTCTGGACTGAATTGTGTCCAGTTCTATATGCTGAATCCCAGTCCCCAGGAAGTTAATTAGGTCATGACAGTGGGGTCTTATGATGGGGTCTGTGCCTTTCAAGAAGAAAGAGGCTCACTCTGGCATGTGAGGACATGGCAAAAACAGCCTTCTGACAGAAACAGGGTCTTCACCAAGAGCTAAAAAAGTTAGCACCTTGATCTAGATCTTACAGCCTCCAGAACTGAAAGAAATGAATGTCTTTTGTTTAAAACCCATTCTCTGGTTTTTGTCATGACAGTTTGAGGTGATGAACTTATAAAGCCCATCTAACATATAGTAGATATTTGAGAGCTACAAATGAAGAAAACTGATGAGGAAAATATTTCCGCCTTGTTACATACACTTTTGTAAAGACCAAAAGGCCATATTAAAATTTAGACATCTGAAGTTTCTACACCACAGCTAGTTGGGTGAGGCAAGGTGAGATACCTCTTGATCTTACACACAAACTGCCTCATAAGTAGTCCATGTGTGGGTGGGAACATAGTTCTACTCATGACCCCTATGAACAGCACCCCCCCAACCTCTTGGTCAACCTTCAGAGCTAAGGGAGTGCACAAGGAAGGTGCGGTAACCTCAGGGAGCATAACAGAGTCAAGGTGATTTAGGCTGGAGTGCCTAGGTGCAAGTCTACAAGTAGGTGTTGGAGTTGGAGGAATGTTGACACATTCCAACAGCACTGAGAGACTTCTCTGTAAGCAGAGAAGAATGGGGATCATAGGTGTACTGGCATGAAGCCTTCTGAAAAGCAGACTCAGGGCAGACTCCTCAGATGCTCTAGTCTGAGTGCAGAATTTCAGGAAACCAGAGCCTAAACTTGTGTTGTGGCATTCACCCAAGTTTAGAAATGGTAGAACTCTAACTAGAGAAAAATAAAGACCCGGTCAAGGGAGAACTGATTGGAACCCACACCATCAATTGCAAGAGTCCAAGTACTTCTATATGTTGCCTGTTGCTCATGTAGAGCCGGGTCAGAGAACATTGCCGGCCAGGGAGTGGCCAGAACAGCCTGACAGTGGATGGGCAGAGGTGGTACCCTGGTTCTGCAAGGGGCCTTTATCAACAATCTGACTCAAGGTTCCTCTTGCTTACTAGTTTTTTGCCCTCACTCATTAGAACACTGTCTTCTCATGAAAAGAACAAAGCAATAAACTCCCCACATACAGTAAAGAGGACAGGTGGTCACACACAAAAGAAAACTTCTCTACATAAGTTGTGCTCAAGGGAAAGCATCAACTCCAACCTAGGACTAAGCAACCGGAGACTTGGTGAGGAGTCCTGGCAAGTTGGAGGTGACTGAGCTGGGGTGCAACTCTAGAACCCCGGTGCATTTTAATTGGGGTACTTTGAAGTGATCCACAGTGAGAGTGAACCACATCCATTCACTTGGACAGATGTTCATCAAGAGTGTTTCAGTGCCAGAAAAACTGTCAGCAAAGAGAAGTGGACAAGGCCTGTCTCTGCTAGAGTGGCTGACAGGCCCCAAGTTAAAGTAGTACTGTGAAAGCAGTTGTGGAGAAGTGCAGGTATCAGGACAGCAGCTGGGAGAAGGACTGTGAAGGCTATACAAGGTGATGATTCAACTAGACTTTTCAAGTTAAGTAGGAGGTAGCAGGGAACAGAGGGAAGGATATGAGAGACCCTGAGCTGCTTGGAATACCGAGCTTGGTGCATGGGTAAGGGTTGAAGGTGAGACTGTTGGGCTTCTGAAAACCTGGGTACATAGAAGGAAAGCCTGCTCTGACTTTGAATCAGAAAATGACCAGATCAGAGATGCGCATTGATCAAGCATGTGCCACTTTGTACTGAAATGGCCTTTTCGCTTATCTCTGCACTCCTTCCCTGTCGCTGAGTTCCTGGGGAGCTGTGTTTAGTTCTCCTTAGAGTCTCAGTGCCTTGCACAGGACCCAGCATCCTTTGCCTGGATGAATGAATGCATGAACAAATGAATGTACTCTGCTACCTGGGTGTATTCTCCTGTTTGGCTTCCTTCTTTTTCCTGTGCTGTTTCTGATTTTAGTTGAAGATTGAACATGGGCTCTGCACACAGGCCCCGAGGCTGTAAGTCTGTGTGTGTATGTTTTACATCAGCCAAACCAAATAAACAAACACATGGCAGAACCCCAGGCGTGCTGCTTCTACACTTGGCACAGGCAGCTGGCACGTGGCTGCCCCTCCTCAGCCACCCCTACTCCTCCCTCCAGAATCAGGATGCCGCCTCCAGGCTTGGCTGTGGATTTGGGAAGCCCCTTCTCCTCTCCAGGAGCAGCAGGGCTCCAGGCGCACACTGATATGCTCCTTTTAATTAGAAGGAATTGGAAATTGCTTCTGTCTTGAAACTCTGCAGAACTGTCTGGCAACCCCTGAGACAGGAGGGTCCATGACAGGATGGCAACACAGTATGGGCAGAGGACAAGGATTTGACTCCTTCATCCCTCACTGTGTTTCTTACTCCACTGAACACATTCCAGCTGCATACGCTGCTCTTCTCCCTGCTGACTGCTCCAAGGAACCCCTAGAGCCTTCTGCTTGGGAGATGCCCAACTCTTTGAGGCTTCCAAGTCAAAATCAGTGTTCTTAGTACAGTGCTCACCTCTGCTCCCACCCCTGAAATTTTCCACATTTCCCCCATTAATAAATGACAGGGACCCTGGATGAGAAATTGAAGGCCAATTCTATACCCCTATCCCTCACTCACAACCCTAGTGCTTCAGACATGCTCTATTTCATTATGAAGCTGCATTGCAACAGCATCTTCACCTTTCCAACATCCCCTCTACTACTGTCCTACTCAGTGTCCGTTTCTTCTCCATGTGACCATCTGCATAACTGCCTTCTACTGACCTCCTCCACCCATTACCCTTTCTCTAACCCTTTCTGTTTTTCAGATATCACATTGGCCTCTCTAAATGATTTGATGCAGTCACCCACTTATCAAGCAACCAACCAGCCAAATAAAAAAACTTCAGCAACTTATCAGAAATTGTGATGTTCCTCCAAGACATTCTCCTCTAGTAACACACCCCCATATTCTAGGTGACCACACAGAGCAAAGACTGCAGTTTCCAGTCTCCTTCACAGGGAACTGTGGCCATGTGACTCAATTCCAATCAAGGGATGTACTTAAAAATGGAGAAAACAAATGTTAGCCATGTCCTGAAAGGGAAGAAACATGTCCTTCATCTTGCAGGATGGGGTACAGATGTGGTGACTAGAGCTGGAGTGATTATCCTATAAAATAGAAGATCCTAAAGTGATATTGACAATGGAGATCACAGACAGTATGATAGAAACATACTATGGGGTCCCATAAGACCCTGAACTTTTCTTCCAAAATTTTACCTAGGAAGTAAACCCCTACCTTGAGACTAAGCCTATTTCAGGATTCCAGTGGATCTTAATTTTAATGAACAATTGTTCATTAAATTACCAACAGCAAGAGTCTTGAACACAAATGGCACAAGGAGTCAGCTAGGCAATCTGAGCTAATGATGCCTTCAGGAGGCAGGCAACTAGGAAGGTTTTGTCACTGCATTCATTTGTATTGATTTAGTCATTTTATCTTTCACTTAGCACATATTTATAAAGTTGCGTTATGTGTTGGGCACATAGACACTGGGAAGACAAAGAAGAGTCACGTTGGCTCTCTGTTTAAAGGAGACTTACTCGGGCGGGGGGGGGAGATACCCTTTTAAACAAATATTGAAAAGTGTTATGGAGACTGACAGCTGCTCTGCAAATAGCTGAAGAAGTGCAAAACAAACTTGGAGTCAACACCATATAAAGATCTGAAAACAGAAACTTTAAGAAAAGTTACAGAACATGAGGGAGAAGGAAATACAGAGTACAGAAAGGCTGCAGAGCCTTGATTTCCTGCTTTTGCAACTCCTTTCCTTTCTAGGGAATGGCCAGCAATTGTTAGACTAGAAGAAAGTCCAGGTTTAAGTGCCACCTGAAGCAAGAGGCTGGGAGTGGCGTGAGCACTGCACAAGGAGCTTAGGCCTTAGTTCAGGTGAATTTTGCCACCTTTTTTTTTTTTCTCACTTTACAGGATTCGCTCATGCCAGGCCATACTCATTCATTCCTCAGAGCTTCATACTAATGTCAGAGGCTTCTGTGAATCCTTAGGTGTGGACATGGCTTAGGTGCAAAGAGAAATTTGGTTATGGTATGAAGAGTCTTCCTGTGGATTTTGTCTCTGCTATTCCTGCACCAACACCCCAGGCAAAAAACTCTGAATGTTCAGGTGATATAAAAAATAGGTAACAGCCCAGCATTACATAGAACTGACAGGTCAGATAAGAAACTGCGCATAAACAAAGTCTTTGGTACCCTGTATGGGCACCCAGTGTACACCAGCCCTGCCTGGAGGAGGTTTGTTTAGGGGTAGGAGTGGGAGGGGCTGGGGGTATAGTATCCTATGGCAACACACACCTGATCAAGTGTGACCCTGTATCGGTGAATCACATACAGTACTGAAAACTGATGTTACTGTAATGAAATGATAAAATATAAAAAGTGGATTCTCCGAATTCTCAGAAATCTGCATTCCCCAGAAGAGAAAGTTCAAAGCAAGAATTCCAAAAGTTCAAGAAGTTTGCAGAGTGACCCCGTACAACTTTTCATTTAGTACTCTTTCCAAGACCTTGGAGCATGTCCCTACTCTAACTCAGTGGGACCCCTTACCAGGGCCTGGGATTTGGGTTAATTGGAACCCATTGTCCAACAATACTTTAAAGGTAGCAAGTCCTATGGTCTCCCTAAGGGGCTCAGAGCCCCACTCCCTCCACAGTGGCACTCCTTTCTCTTCAAGTGGAGCAGCAAGTGGACTGTAGACTTGGCAGGACTCTTCCCCCCCACCCTTCCTTTCCACCTTCCACAATTTCTTGCTCTCCAACAGCCCTATGATAACTGTGGGAACATCTCATTTCCCCTCTGAAGCACGTGCTCACAGGAGGACTCGCTTCAAGAATGCCTTAAAGGAAGGGCAAAGCACAAGGCTGAGCTGCATTTGTCAGCCCATAAGGACCATGGAAATAACTCCTCCAGCTGCTTGTTTCTAAAAGTGGAAAGCTGAGACCCAGAAAACTAGAGTGGGATGCCTGAAAATGCACAACACTCGAACAAATTCTGCGGCAGTGTGAAGCATGTGTACTTTGCAATCCTTTTCTCTGTCTACACCTTCTAAACAGACAGATGAGTTATTTACAGAGGTTAACCCCAGGCTTACACAGTCCCTATGACGGAGGGTGAGCTGTCTGGGAGCCACTTCAGTCCAAATGCATCCAGGATCGCTAGAGGGGTGGGGGTGGAGCAAGGGCACACTCAAGTGAATAGGGGTGGTACTGGGCTTTTCCACCCAGGTTTTAGCTTTTTTTTTTTTTTTTTTTGCTTTGATCCTTTTTCTTTTAAGTCTTGTGGAAGATGTTATTGCTGGAGTCTAAGAAAATGAGCTTGAAACCATGATTCCAATACTATAAAATTCTTCTCAAAGTCCGCTGTTGTGTTGAATTCCTTTAAGTCTGTTCCTTGCATGTCCTGCCTCTCTATTCAGTTCATCTCCAAATGGAAGTGGAAGGGATACACTGGTCCCATGATTTTCAGACTTCACCTTTTAGCTGCAGAGCCTCACCTGCTTTATCCGCAGTGTATAACCAGTGCTCAGTACTCAAAGCAAAGCCCAACAGTTGAGATTGGAGCTGGAGATAGGGAACCCAACTTATTAGACCAACCCAGAGGTCCCTTCCTGAAGCCAGGTAACTCCCAGGTCCCTAAGGAAGCCCTGGGAAACTAATTTGAAAATCTCTGGACTTGATGACTGACTGTTATGTCCTTCCCTAAAGCATATATATATATATATATATATATATATATATATATATATATATATATATAACATATAATATAAATCATATACTATAAAACTCTGTGAATCGGGGGGGGCAGGCCTTCTTGCCCTACTGCACAAAAGAACCAGCTAAACATCAGAAGCAGCACAAGATTTGCCCAATTGTAGGATGACTCTGGTCTCTTTCATTCAAATCTTGTATCCATGTCGAGAACAGGCACTTCAGTCAAGTAGAAATACTTAGAGCTTCCCAAATATGCTACTTACTTTCACTCTCCAGGCCCCAATAAATGCCCTTCCTTCACACTCTTGTCAGAATGTGGACACTTGTTCTCAAACTGGGCCCAGTGGCACCTTGTCCCTGAAGATGGTCCCAAACTCCCACCTCCCTTGTGCACACAATGTTGTAGAGCAGCTTCTGTCTCAGCACATCACACAGTCATTGTTGCTTCATCCCCTTGACTCTTCCACTAGAGGGCCATGTATCTTATCACTTCTGACTTTCAGAGTATCTTGCACACACTAGATCTTTAGATACTGGGGGTCCAGAAAGAGAGGTGCCAGCCTCATGCCACTAAGGATTCAAAGTTCAAAGTCACCAGCCATTTCTACTTTGCTCTTTCTGGTGTTTCCTGTCTTCCTCCTCTATATTTTATAACATTTACTTCCAAGGAGCAAAGGCATTTTGAAGGTAAGTTTTCCCTCCGCTAACTTCATGCAGTCAGCATTATCTGCTAAGGGCAGATCAAGTAGATGAAACTCAAAGGAAAATTTAGCATGGGTTGTAAAAATGGGAAGAAACTTTCATTGTAGGTTCTCTATTGTGACGAATACTTTAAGTAGGAAGACCAGGCCTTCCAGGTAGTTTACCTGCTACCTCCCTCCGTACCCTCATCTGGGAAGAAATTGGTCTGTGAGACTTGAATAATCGAGGTCTGCTGGCCAGATGACCCTTATTTAAAAGTTTGTTATCCTGCTGTGAGTGTCTCTGAAAATTATGAGATTAAAAAGGGGATGGGGGCGCTTATCTTTAGAGCTCACTTTGAATTTCAAACTTGGAGGACATTAATCTATGGTGGCTTTATTGCAAACCAAAGTGGAAACCTACAAATGCTTCAAGGTTACACAATCAAAATGAAGGGCAACCAATCACAAATAGCCAGCTAGGTTTTAGCCTATAGTCCATGAGTCGTTTGCTCACCTAGCTATCACCTCTATTCTATAAAAGTTTTTCCCCGGGTACCTGTACTGGATGCTTCTAAACTGGTTTGGCACTAAACCATTCCAATTGATCTTTGCTCAAGCAGTTATCTCAGCTTTTAATATTCCCCAGTTTATCTTTTAATGAGCTGCAACAGAGAGTGTCTGGGGACTTTGGCACGGTAGAGTGTTTATAAATGCCCAAGGGGTGACATGTGTCCTGGACCAGTAGCCCTGATAGAGGTGTTCTTAGTCAATCCTCCCTGGGCAGGGTCTAGGCTGAACCAGACCTGTGTCTCTCACTTCCTGTCTGAGCCTCCTTGCTCTCTAGCCTCCTCATTCAAGCTGTGAGCTACCTGATAGGGTTTAATAAGTTTGTATGTATTCACTTTAGGGTAGCTTATAGTGAAAAAAGCCTGAACCCTTTTGAGACATGAGTGAAAAGAAAGAGGTAGAACACTAAAGTGGAAAGGGAGATTTAAGAGGCTTCATTCAAGGTGAATTTGATAGAACTAGAAAGAAATCTAAAGAGTGTTTTTAAATTATGTTGTACTACTTTTGCATATTCCCAGCAGCTTAGGACCAATGCACCCACCTTCTGGTGATGGACTGAGAGCACATAATGGCTTTGTACTCCCTCATATCATCCTCACAACTTCCCTCAAGGTCCATGCTGGTGGTCTAGCATGTCTCAAGCACAGAGGCCTTCCTCCGTGGCCTTTTGCCTTTTGATTGTTTCCTGGAGGCCAGCATCTTGGCACACTGAGTCATCTAACAAAGGGAGACAGGAAGAGGTTTCTGTCTACAGAGTCAATCAAGAGGCTGTTGAACATCCTTAAGCCTGTTCCACCATTGGACAGACCAGAGTCCAGATCCTGGAGGTGCAGTGGACTTGCACTATATACCAAGCATGGAGCTATGCTCAGGGATTCAAAAGTGAACAAGGACCTTTTCTCTGAGGATCAAATCCACTAACTTTGGGTTTCTGAAACCTAGGTCTCCCAGCAATACAACAATGGAATTCTGAATCAATAGTGATTGAGAGGGGCTCAATTCTGTTTTGGGGCTTGCTTAGCAGACCTGAGCTTGCCCCCAAGTTTGAAGCAGAACTACTCCAGAGGGAAGATGTATGTACAAGAAATCATTTATTTGCTTATTTGAAATGTGCTGAGTTACTGCGGCTTGTTACATGGCACAGCTGACACAGTCTTCAAAATTCCTGGCTCATCCGACATCATCTGCTTTCTCCTGCCTAATCTCCCACCAAGTACACCAAACAAGTCCCCTTCATTTTTGTGTCCTTATCCTCTGTTGTCCAGGGACCCGGTCTAGATTTTGTCTGAATACTGAAACTATTTACAGTTCCTTCTCAGTCTTTCATCTGCAGTTGCTCAACCTTAATTTGCTTTCATCATTTTACTGACTTCATCAGCTGTGCTTACACACTCAATTGTATTTACATTGCTTTAGCCAATTCTGTCCTTGTTTGTTGCAGAAGCAGCAGATGAAAACGTAACTCCAGTGTGAAGGGAAACAGACTATTGTTCTTTTCAATGATGCCTCCATTAATAGCTGGTGCAAGGGAGAATTCGATTGAATTATGTGGTAAATAAAATCTACGGAGGCTGTGTTAGGCACATAGGGGACACTTAATGTATGCTAGCCATTATCTTTAGGAATCTTCACTTTTCCAGTTAACAGTCACCAGAAAGAAGTCCCAGTCTCCAGAAGTACTTCTTGTTCTCATTATCACATGGTTCCTTGATTAGAGCAGCTGGGATTTGGGACACTTGCTTCATGCTGCTGTGTGTTACTTGCTTATCACATCCATTCTCAGCTCCCAGCAGGTATTCTGCTCCTAACTCATCACCCCATCCTTACCTTGAACTGTCAATAGAAACAAACAGATGTGCATTTGCTATTAATTTTGAGCCACATGTTGAATCAGGATGTGGAGGACAGTGTGAGGCCATATATTCACTCAGAAAATGTAAGTGCTTAGTCAATGGTGGATCTGTGCTTGTGCTGAAGCTACAGAAATAAATGAACCATAGCCCTTGGGCTTCAGAAACTCCAATCTGTAAACAAAGTGGAGCATGTTAACTCCACCCAGGTATGAACACAGTGTCCCTTTGGGTTATGGCAAGTGTTCCGGGACACTTCTGGTAAAATAGAATTATACGACTTAAAATGAGAACAGTCATCCTTTATTTTCTCCAGAATCCAAACAAAATTGCATGATATTTATGGCAGCTTAGATAATTGTTAAACAACTCTTAACACACTCCCCCACCCTATCCTATGGTCAGGAGTTTTTCTTCCCACTGATAGCGGGCACAACCTGCTTTGGTGGAAATGATCATTTCTGATTTCTGAGCCAAAGTTTTGAGAGGCATTATATGTTTCTGCCTGTTCTTCCAAGAGTTTCCTACCTTCTCCATGAGAAGAACACACACGGAGAGCTTCTACCTTCTAGCCTGGGCCAGAATATCTCACTATGCTTGCTCAGCACACTCAAACTTGCCTCCAAATTTGAAGCAGAGCTACCCTAGAGGGAAGCTGCATGTGCAAGGAATCAAATCATATATTTGCTTATTTGCAACATGCTGGGATTGTTACATGGCTCTTGTTACCTGGCTGATACACTGTCTTCAAAAATTCCTTGCTCATCTGAGCTCACCTGCTTTCTCCCATCTCATCTCTCATCAACCACACCAAACAAGTCCCCTGTCCCCAAAACCAAGCCAAGGAGTTACTTCTGCTTCAACTTATTTTCTTCCTATTCATTGTTCAAGGTCAGGCTCAAATGTCACCTTTTCAGTGAAACCCTTCCTTTTCCCCCCAAATAAAAGTAGTTAAATAAAGATTATATTAATATCAGTTAAATAAAAATGCTATTAGCAGTTAACTCACGCAGTGAGTAATGTTTGGGTGCCTTCTTCATAACAAATCTCTGTTCTCCTCCCTCAATGTGTCCCCAAGCTCTTTATCCAAATCCTTCTAAGGTCCTCATTCCATGGCATTACAGTTGGCATTTAGGAAGGCTATTCCCACACAAGCTGTTGCCTCTTCCTGCTCAGAGTCTGTCTCTTTCATGTCTATGTCTGGGTGTGAGGACCAGCACAAAGTAAATGTCAGTGGAAGGCAATCTCCCCAAGAACGGCAGTTAATGGCATAGGTGGCCAGTTCCCTGGTGGAGAAGAAGGACCCACAGCTGCAGCTGATGCTGCTCCCACCTGCATTCCTGGCCCTTCCCCAGCTCCAAACCAAGTCTGACCAGGGCAGGAAGTCCTTAAGCACTTTCAGGACCGAGTCCAACAGGGCTTAGTGTTGATTCTCCCTGTTTATTAGCCTCATCTGTGAGTCATTTCCCTGGCACCAAGTTCAGGATTCCACTGCTTTTCCTGTTCACCTCTCCATTGGCCTGACCTGGGCAGTGAGGGGTGTTCCATGGGCTTCTGGATAGCCTCCCTCATATAGCCTGCCAACAAAGGCACCTCCAGAGAACTCAGGGGTTGGGTCAGGTCTTCTTGCTAGATGCTTCTGGTGCATGACTGGCCTGTTCAGTGCCAAGTTATGGTGGCAACTCCAGTCACCATTTCCTCTAAGGAGGGATCTAGCTTTGTGTGTGCCAGCCCCTCCCAGTCACTGCAGTTCTGTTCCTGATTGCCAGTTGGTCTCCGGGTCTGCTTCCAGATGCCAGCACCTCTGAAGAGTTGAGTAGAAAATCCCTACAAGGATTTGGTAACTCAGTCACTGCTAAGCATTTGGCTCTTTGAGGGCAAGGCCTTGAAGCCACAATATAGACAGGGCCTGTCTAGTTACCTACCACTAGAGACATATTAAAGGAGTAAATGAAAAGATAAATGCCCAGCCTCAGAACTCACCTTTTACAATATAAAGGAAATGCAGAACATATATAACATTTGAGATTTTGGTCTGAAATATCATTACTTTTGTCCCTCTTATCTTGCCCTCTGTGTAAACAGCTCCTCTTGCTGACCCTAGCTGGTCCCATTGCAACCTAAATCCTTCCTCCACCATCTTCCACCCTTCTCAACTTCCAACCTCTATTTTTCTGCCTCCCCTGTTTTGGCCAGTCTCTCTGGCACAAGGATTGTGTGGTTGAATCTGTCAATGATGAACCTTGTCCCTATCTGATGAATTCTAGAATGCTTGCCCGTAGGTCCGTCCCTCACCTGCAGCCCTGAGAAAGACACTCAGCCATTTATGTTTCCCCAATACTCAACTCTGAACCAAGACTAGAGAGAGCTGTGACCCTGACAACCTGGCTTGCTTTGATAGGCAAAACCTCTGTCTTAAGTCTCTGCATCCAACTCAGCAGCAATCTCTGCCATTCCACTAGCTCTCATGTGGTGACAACCAAGGAAAGGAACTGAATAAGGCTTTGGTGAGACTCAGCACTTTCCCATTGTTCTCTAATACCCAGGGTGGTAGAGGAAGGAACTCTGCCTTGTTAAATTCTGAGATGGGTCAGAGAAAGGGAGAAAGCCCAGAAATCCTTTTTTCTTTTCCTGGGCTGCTGTTCTCCATCTTAATGAGAGACCCTGAAGCAAATGATGCTGCTCCAAACCATCCATCCAAGCAGGATCATGTCCCATCTGGATGAGGGAAGAGATACCTGAGAGTAACTCCTTCTGGAGGAATGTAGACCTGGGGCCAGCAGGAGCTTTGGAGTGTCTCTCAGATATCTTTGCTGAAGAAACAGCCACACACTCTTAGTTAGACCCAGAGTCAATCAGCTGCAGAGAAACACCAGGTCGGCACCTCAGCCTTTAGGACTGGAAGAATTTTAAGCTGTTCCTGGTAGTTCTCTGGCAAATAATACCCCTCAGAAATAAAGTCATGGAAGAGAAGAGGGTATTCTGAACCATGCAGTCTCAAAACCTTGGAACTAGAAAGAATTATAGACAAAATGCAATCCATTAAACCCCTAAAACACCTTTCAGAATAAACCATCTTGTTTTACAGTGCCTCAGTCCACAGAGACCTCACTGCCTCACAAAACCATGCACACTTTCATATGTTATATTCTTACTTAAACTGAGCTGAAGCCTGCCTCCGTGTAATGTAAAGTAGCAGGCTATCTCTCAGCTCACTGTCTGAGTGCTCATGTGGCCCCAGATTTGGCAGCAAGTGGAATAGCCCCAGATAGCTTAATAGTCCCGCAGTTTATCATACTCTTCTAAAGCAGCCAGAAACCTATTTCTCTTTAGATGACCCATTTGGGTTGAGAAGAATGTCTGATAAGAAGATAATATTGTGAATTGGGTCCTTGAAACACCCTGAAATCTTCAAGGTATTTGTTTCTCTCTACCCCTGCCCCCCTACACCCTGCAAAAGAAACATCACCCCAGTATTAGTTTGCATGTTCCTTGTAGATTTACTCCAACTCCTATGATAGCTGATGACAGCCTCCATCCCCAGGTCCCTTTTGTCCCCCTTCCCCCAGCCCTAAGCCTGTGCATATACTTCTTATCTTTAACACCTCTTTGCCAAGGGGGCTGCCTTTTTCCCTACATGCAAATTTCACATAAAATTCTTCAAATGAAAACAGGTACTTTTCATTTTGCTCCCATAAACAGATACTTTCTAAATATTTAGACATCTGTATATAATGCCCTTAAACTGTTTGTTCTGAAGCATAAACAGGTATCTCTGTGTTTGAGTTAGTGCCTGATATGTTTCTCATTTAAGGAGAAAACATAAAAAATAATTGGAATAACTACAGCCAGGAACAATGCTTACACAGCATGTCAGTTTCTTTTATTGTGTCTTAAAGTAAAAGCTTCAATTGTAGGTGTCTTTCCCTCCCCACCAAGAAGAACCGAAGCTCTTAATTCTTGCTCTTAACCCTTCATAAGACTCAGAAGCCTCAGGATAGGCATATCAGCAAGAGATACCCTTTTTAAAGCTAATTTTCTGTCTTTTGTATTCATAGTACTTAGGGGTAACACACTGATTCCTCATTCCTCATCTTCATTCATGGAAGGGAACAAATTTGATTTTGATTTGATTCAGCAGGAAGGAAAGGTAACCCCCCCCCCCTTTCCCAGACCCTTTACTGCCCTTTAAAGAGGAGATGAACTGGGGTAGGACTCAGGGGCATGTAGATCTGAACTTGCAAGTTACTAGAGTCTCCATCATGAAGGCCAGCAATTTCCATGCACCTCTACCCACAACTGGGTGGGAAGTTCACTTCAAACAGGGAGGCTTTAGGGAGTTAGTTTAGATTGATAGTCAGGATGTTTCCTCAGTTATCAGCTGATTTATATTGATTTCTTATCCCCATCTCTCAGACTCTAGTTGTTTTCTTAAGTGGTCTGACCTACTGCTTGATGAAAGATGGGATTAGTGTTTCCCCCATGCCCTTACTACCAATTGGATATTCTGAATCGCTGAAGCATTTTTTCTGACCTCACAGTCATGTTTAGTGTGTCCTTAAGATAGAACTTATATTATTCATTAGTAATGAGTGGTGTTCCAGAAGATGTCAGCGCCCCACCCCCCTCCCCACAACCCCCTTTGAATTGTCTCTAATAATTCTCTCCAACTGTTATCCACTTCTGTGCAGATGTCCTCATGCTGGAATATCCTGTATTTTAGCAGCTACCAACTTCCATTGTTGTGCAGCTCTGACAGCTAAGAATTGTTCCATAAAATAGACTAAAATTGCTTGTAGTTGTCTACTCCTTGGTTCTGCTGTGGACTGAATTATGATGCATCTACCCTTAGCACAATTCATGTATAGAAGTCTTAGCCTCTATGTGATGGTATTTGGAAATGGGGCCTTTGGATGATAATTAGGGTTAGATGTGCTCATGAAGGTGGGACATGTATAAAGGATTTCCAGATTTCCTCCACTATCCTAAAGTAGAACATTTCTATTTGGTACAATTTGATAGATTATATTTGGGGTCTGGAAACACTCAGAAAATTCCATATAAACTAACATCAATAGCTTTCTGGCACCCAAAAAATAGTCTACCAAATCATACCAAATAGAATGTTCTTTTAGATAGTGGCAGGTCTGGAATACCTCATAGGAAGACCTTTCCCTTTCCTGGATCACACAGAAGTCCCATGAGCACACAGTGAGGTGGCATTGTTTACAAGATAATAGAAGAAACCCCTGAATAAAACTCACTGGCACCTGATCTTGAGTTTCTGAATCTATAGAAATGTGAGAAATAAAATTCTGTTGTTGAAGCTTGTCAGTCTGTGGTATTTTGTTGTAGGAACTCTAGCTGACTAAGACAGACCCTATCCATTCATTCTTTCAGTTATCAAATACATAATGGAACTCTAGCTGTGTAAGATACTCTGCTGGGTGCTTGAGATTAAAATTAAAATGAGGAAGTTTCCATTTTTGCAGAGTCAGTTTGAAAAAACAAACAAAAAAGTAACTTCAGCACAAAGTATATGTTAGACTAAAGACTGCTGTGATAAAGGTAGTCAGGATTCAAGAGTAGAATCTGTTTGCATCAAACATAGTCCAGCATCTGAATCTACAGAAGATGAAGTTAAAAATCACACAATCTAACTTCCGTGCTTATGCCAGGCAGGATCCGAGTCCCTCCAGAATGTGGGGAGTGCACAGATCATCCACAGAGATGCAGTATTGAACTGGAGCCCCCAAACATGGAGGAGAGCCCGGACTCCCCTGAGAGCCCAGTGACTTCCAGAGGTAAGAGTTGGGCTTCTGCTCAGATGGGCAAACAGCTGCAGAACAGATAAGGGTGCCTACCTCATGTACTTCCTACCATCTGTCTCAATGTAGGAGCCACAACAGCCAGGACCATCCTTCTAGAGCAATAGGTCTCTCACTCCTTGTGATATCACCTTCTTGGGGGTCCAGGGAAATCAGAGAAAACCTAGATGTACTGAAAGCACTCAGTAAAGACCATATGAGATGGCTCCTGTTGCTTTGCTGATTATTCTCTTAATCTGGAACTCACTCTTCCAAGCCATATGGGGTCTTTCCCTAAAACATACAAGGATATTGCCAATCTTTATCACAAACCGTTCCCTCTGCATTAAATTTTGTAAAATACTTTATTATGCTTATTTGTATTGTTCCCCTCTCTCCCTCACTACACACACACACACACACACACACACACACACACACACACAGAGGTTCCTGAATGCTGAAATTTGTATGTTTTATTCACTGATATGTTACAAATAGCTAGACTTGTACCTGGCACAGAGTAGGAACTTGCTGTAGATATTATGTACCCCTCCTCAAGTGCATACAGTAAAATCTAATCCCCAATGAGAAAGTATTTGGAGATGGGACCAAATGGGAAATTTTATTTTGAAATTATTTATGGTTCTACCAGACATTCAGATGAAATAATGCCTGTACTAATAAAACTTTTCCAAAAAATTGAGAAAGAAGGAAAACTGCCAAATACATTCTGTGAAGAAAACATCACACTCATACCAAAACCAAATAAGGATGGCACCAAGAAAAAAAACTATAGACCAATTTCCCTAATGAACACAAATGCAACAATTTTAAACAAAATCCTGGTAAATAGAATCCAACGATGCATAAAAAGCATAATTCACCATGACCAAGTGAGAATTATTCTAGGGTCAGAAGGATAGTTCAACATCCGGAAATTAATTAACATAATACACCACCACAACAAGGAGAAAAACAAAAACCATATGATCATATTAATAGATGCAGAGAAAGCATTTGATAAAGTCCAGCACTCATTCATGTTAAAGCCCTTGAAAAATTGGGGATCAAAGGAACATACCTCAACATAATAAAAGCCATTTATGACAAATATACAGCAAAAATGGGGGAAAATAAATCATTCCCATTAAGATCTGGAACCAGGTAAGGATGCCCACTCTCTCCACTACTTTTTAACGTTGTGTTGGAAGTTCTAGCCAGGGCAATAAGGCAAGAGAAAGATATAAAAGGGATACAAATAGGAAAAGAGGAACTGAAGCTATCATTATATGCAGATGACATGAATCTTTATATAGAGAACCCCAAAAATTCTACAAAAAACCTTCTCAAAACAATAAACCAGTTCAGTAATGTAACCGGTTACAAATGAACACACAGAAGTCAGTAGCTTTCCTATATGCAAAAAGCCAAACAGAAGATGAAATAAAAAAAAATCATTCCATTTACCATCACACCCAAAAAAAAAAATTAAATACCTGGGATTATGCCTAGAAAAACACATGAAATAACTATCCAAGGAAAACTTTAAAATGCTGCTAAAAGAGACAAAAGAAGACATAAGGAAATGGAAAGACATTCCCTGCTCATGGATTGGAAGAATCAACATCATCAAAATGGCCATCTTACCAAAAGCAATCTACAGATTCAATGCAATCCCTATAAAAATCCCTGTCACATTCTTTAAAGAGATAGAATAAAAATTACTGAAATTCATATAGAATAACAAAAGGCCTCCAATATCAAAAGCCTCCTGACTAAAAAAAGAAAAAAATGGGGAGGTATTACTATCTCAGACTTCAAATTATACTACAACCATATTAATTAAAACAGCTTGGTACAAAAACAGACAATCAGACCAATGGAACAGAATTGAGTGCTCGGAAATAAAACTACACATATATAACCAACTAATCTTTGACAAAGGAGTGAAAAATTTACATTGGAACAAGGGCAGCCTCTTCAAATAACTGGTGCTGAGAAAACTGGTGCAAAACATGAAAGAAATGGACCAAGACAATTCCCTCACACCATGTACAAAAATCAGCTCAAAGTGGATAAAACACTTGCATTTAAGACTGGAAACCATGATTGATACACATAGAGAAAAATGTGGGAAAAACCCTCCATGACTTACAATCTAGAAATTCATTTATAGATACATCTATAGCAGGTAAAAAATTGAAGGAAAACATTAACAGATAGAACTACATTAAACTAAAAAGCTTCTGTACAGCAAAAGAGACAATAGAGAAAACAAAAAGAAACCCAAATGATTGGGAAAAAAATTTTGTCTTACATACAAGTAATAAGGGTCTGATAACAAAGATACAGAAAGAACTCATACAACATAACAAAAACAAAGTAAAAAACCCAGTTAAAATGAGAGAAGTATTAAAAAGACACTTCTCCAAAGAGGAAATACAAATGGCCAACAGAAACATGAAAAACTGCTCAATGTCATTTGCAATCGGGAAATGCAAACCAAAATCACAATGAGATACCACCTTAAACCAGTAAGAATGGCCCACATTCAAAAAACCGGCAACAAGTGCTGGCAGGGATGTAAAGAAAGGAACACTCTACACTACTGGTGGGAATGTAAACTGGTCCAGCCACTATGGAAAATTGTGTGAACGACCCTCAAATTAATAAAAATGGAACTACCTTTTGACCCAGCAATTGCTCTCTTAGGAATCTACCCAAAGGAGACCTCAATGCTTGTACAAAGGGTTACCTGTGCTGATGTTTACTGCAGCACTATTTATAATTGCAAAGTCATGGAGGCAACCTAAATGTCCCAAAACAGATGACTGGAGGAAAAAGATGTGGTATATATACACAATGGAACATTACTCATCAATTAAAAAAGACAAATTTGATGATTTTATGATAACATGGATGTACTTAGAAGAAATCATATTAACAGAAACAAGTCAAAAAGAAAAAGACAGACTCCAAATGGTTTCACTATTATATGGAACGTGGGAAAGATAAACCAAAAGCCATGAAGAAGGGTCAAAGCAAGCTAACAACCAAAATGAAGTACACAACTAGGGAGGAGGGGTCAGGGAAGGTGGGTGGGGAACCCTGGAGATTACAAAGATGTGAAATTTAAATATAAATAATTTAATTACAAAAGAGAAATTAATGATGAAGTTTAGATATCAGATCACACTAGCAGGTGCTCTCTCCCTCCCCCTTTCTCCTCATCTCTCTCCATCGCTCCCCATCTTTCCCTTTCCTTCCCCTCCTCTCCCCATCCCTCTTTTCTTCTATCTCTCACTATCTATCTCCACCATCTAATGACACACAAGCAGGTACCTTCTGCAAGTCAGAAGAGAGCTTTCATCCCCGTTCACTGGGAACTGATCAGCACTTCAATCTTAGACTACCCAGTCTACCTATGAGAGAAATAAAATTGTGTTATATGAGCCAGAGAAAACTAAGACCATGCTTTAATAAAAAAGTATAAAATGTATGACTGTAATTAAAGGGAAGAAGTTATATTAGCAGAAATCATATATTGATTTTATATTAGCCTTTCTCTTGATTCACATATTGGTTTTATATTAGACTTTCTCTTGATTTCTCTTGCAAGTTGGGGGGGAAAATGGTTCACCAAGTCACACATATTCACATTTAAGTAAGCTTCTCTGACTCATATAAAATTCCAATAGATTTCTTCATTCATTCATTCAATGATCTGTTTATTTGATAAATACTCATTTCCTTTCCATCCTAGACAAGGCTCCTAATCATACCATTAATCTTATTTTGAATTAACTTCTCTTTTCTACACCACTGGGTCTGATCAAAGTCTTTAATATTATTTTTTATAATAAAATAATTTATTTTATATAAATTTCACATCTTTGTAATCCTTGGGGTTCACTTACCACTCTCCCTGATCGTTCCCACTCTGCCCCCCCCCAAGTTGTGTACTTTAATTTGGTTGTTAGCTTGTTTTGACTCTTCTTCATGGCTTTTTGTTTATCTTTCCCATGTCCCATATAATAGTGAAACAATTTGGTGTCTGTCTTTTCCTTTTTGACTTGTTTCTGTTAACATGATTTCTTCTAGGTACTTCCATGTTACCATAAATTCATCTAATTTGCCATTTTTAATTGATGAGTAATATTCCATTGTGTATATATACCACATCTTTTTCATTCATTCATCTGCTTTGGGGCATTTGGGTTGTTTCCATGTCCTTGCAATTATAAATAGTGCTGCAATAAACATCCAGGCACAGGTGTCCCTTTGTACTCACATTGAGGTCTCCTTTGGTTAGATTCCCAAGAGAGCAATTGCTGGGTCAAATGGTAGTTCCATTTTCATTAGTTTGAGGGTCCTTCACACAATTTTTCATAGTGGCAGTTTACATTCCCACCAGCAGTGTAAGAGTGTTCTTTTCTCTTCACATCCACACCAGTATTTGTTGTTGATGGTTTTTTTGAATGTGGGCCATTCTTACTGGTGTAAGGTGTTATCTCATTGTGGTTTTGATTTGCATTTCCCTGATTGCTAATGACATTGAGCACTTTTTCATGTGCCTGTTGGCCATTTGCATTTCCTCTTCAGAGAAGTCATTTTAGTTCTTCTCCCCATTTTTTTTTTTTTTTTAATGTTGGAACAGCTTAGCTTTACTCCTGGAAAATTTCAACTTTACAATGAAGTATTAATACCTATAGTCACTGTACCATGCACTATTTTCTTTCAACTCTTATTTTTCTGTATTTTTTATTAGAAAGCAAATAATTTATTTACATATAAATTTCACATCTTTGTAATCCCCAGGATTCACCTCCCTCCCCCGACCGTTCCCCCTCTGTCCTGCCCCCTACCCCGAGTTGTGTCCTTAAATTTAGTTGTTAGCTTTTTTTGACTTCTCTTCATAGCTTTTTGTTTATCTTTCCCAAGTCCCATATAATAGTGAGTCCATTTTGTGTCTGTCTTTATCTTTTTGACTTGTTTCTGCTAATATGGTTTCTTCTAGGTGCGTCCATGATATCATAAATTCATCTAATTTGTCATTTTTAATTGATGAGTTATATTCCATTGTGTATATACACCATATCTTTTTCATCCATTCATTTGTTTTGGGACACTTGGGTTGTTTCCATGTCCTCTTCTCCCCATTTTTTGATTGGGCTTCTTGTTTTGTTTTTGTTTAGTTGTGTGAGTTCCTTGTGGATCTTTGTTATTAAACCCTTATCACTCTTGTGGAGGGCAAATTATTTTTCCCATTCAGATGGGTTTCTTTCAGTTTTTTTCTTTTGTCTCTTTTGTTGTACAGAAGCTTTTTAGTTTGATGTAGTCTCATCTGTTTATGTTTTCCTTCATTTTTTTGCCATCTGTAGATGTTTCCAGAAAGGGATTTCTGAATTGTAATTCATGGGGGGTTTGTCCAAGTTTTCTTTTATGTATGTTATGGTTTCAGCTCTGACATTTAAGCCTTTTATCTATTTTGAGTTGTTTTTTGTACATGGTGTGAGGATGTTGTCTTGGTCCATTTTTTTGCAGGTCTTAGTCCAATTTTCCCAGAACCATTTATTAAAGAGGGTATCTTTGTTCCAATGTAAGTTTTTCCCTGATTTGTCACAGATTAGATGACTATATATGTATGGTTTTATTTCCAGGCACCACTCAATTCTATTCCATTGGTCTGATTGTCTGTTGTTGTACCAGTACCATGCTGTTTTAATTATTATGGCTTTGTAGTATAACTTGAAGTCTGGAATAGTAAGACCTCCATTCTCTCTTTTTTTGGCTAGGAGGTTTTATGATATTTGAGATCTTTTGTTATTCCATACGAACTTCTGTAATTTTTTTTTCTCTTTAAAGAATGTCATTGGAATTTTTATAGGGATTGTGTTGAATAATAGTTTACTTTTGGAAGGATGGTCATTTTGATGATGTTAATTCTTCCAATCCATGAGCAGGGAATGTCTTTCTATTTTCTTATGTCTTCTTCTATCTCTTTTACCAGTGTTTTAAAGTTTTCTTTGTATAGTTTTTTCACGTGTTTTGCTATGTTTATTCCCAGGTATTTAATTGGTTTTGGTTCGATGGTAAGTGGGATGGCTTTTTAATTTTCTTCTTCTTCTACTCGGTTTTTCGTGCATAGAAGGCTACTGACTTCTGTGTGTTGATTTTAGAGTCAGCTACCTTACTGAACAGTTTTATTGTTTCAAGTTTTTCTGTAGATTTTTTGGGTTCTCTACATAAAGAATCATATCATCTGCATATAATGATAGCTTCAGTTCCTCTTTTCCTGTTTGTATCCCTTTTATTTCTTTCTCTTGCCTTATTGCCCTGGCTAGAACTTCCAGTACAATGTTAAAAAGTAGTGGAGAGAGTGGGCATCCTTGCCTGGTTCCAGATCTTAATTGGAATGATTTTATTTTTTCCCCATTTAAGATGATATTTGCTGTAGGTTTGTCATAGATGGCTTTTATTATGTTGAAGTATGTTCCTTTGATCCCCAATTTTTTAAGGGCTTTTATCATAAATGGGTGTTGGACTTTGTCAAATGCTTTCTCTGCATCTATTGATATGATCATATGACTTTTGTTATTCCTTGTTGATGTGGTGTATTATGTTAATTGATTTCCGGATGTTGAACCATCCTTGTGCCCCTGGGATAAATGCCACTTGGTCATGGTGAATTGTGCTTTTTTATGCATCGTTGGATTCGATTTGCTAGAATTTTGTTTAAAATGTTTACATCCATGTTCATTAGGGAAAATGGTCTATAGTTTTCTTTCTTGGTGCCATCCTTATTTGGTTTTGGTGTGAGTGTGAAAAGTTTGCTTCATAGAATGTGTTTAGGAGCTTTCCTTCTTTCTTGATTTTTTGGAAGAGTTTTAATAAGAGTAGGTTTTATTTCCTCTTTAAATGTCATGTAGAATTCATTTGTAAAGTCATCTGGTCCTGGGCTCTTGTTTTTAGGGAGAGTTTTTAATGACTGCTTCTATTTTGCTTTTTTGATTGGATTATTTAGGTTCTCTATTTCTTCTTTATTCAATTTTGGGTAGTTGTATTTTTCCAAGAATTTGTCCATCTCATCCAGGTTGTTGTATTTGTTTCCATATAGATGTTCATAGTAGTCCCTGACTATGCTTTGTATTTCTTTTGTTTCTGTTGTAATTTCTCCTCTTTCACTTGTGATTGTGTTTGAGTGTTCGCTCTTCTTCTTTTTTTTTTTTGTGAGCTTGTAAGGGGTTTATCAATTTTATTTATTTTTTCAAAGAACCAGCTCTTAGTTTTGTTGATCTTCTGGATAGTTTTTTTAGTTTCCAGGTTATTTATTTCTTCTTTTATTTTTATTATTTCTTGTCTTCTTCTGGGTTTTGGCTTTTCCTGTTGTTCTTTTACTAATTTTTTGAGTTGAGAGGTGAGGATTTTTCTTTGGTTAGTTTCTTGGTTTTTTTATATGGGCCTGTATTGCTATGAACCTTTCTCTTAGATATGCTTTTGCTGAGTCCCAAACATTTTGGAATGTTGCATCTTCTTTGTCATTTGTTTCAAAGTAGGTTTTAATTTTTTTTTAATTTCTTCGATTACCCATTCTTCATTTAGTAGCATATTGTTCACTATCCATGTATTGGACACTCTTCTTGCTTTCTCTTCCTTGTTAATTTTTAGTTTGATGCCTTTATGATCTGAGAAAAAAGTTGGTAAAATTTTAATTTTTGTGTATTTATTCAAGTTTGTCTTGTGTCCTAATATGTGGTCAATTCTAGAGAAGGATCTATGTGCATTTGAAAAGAAGCTATATTCTTTTCCTTGGGGGCTCGTGTCCTGTAGATATCTATGAGGTCCATTTGGTCTAGATCTCCCTTTAAAACTTTTGGGTCCTTGTTTAGGTTCTGATTTGTTGATCTGTCCTTTGGTGATAGTGAGGTGTTAAAGTCTCCTACTATGTATGTGTTTTTATCAATACTTGTGTTTAGTCCTGCTAGTAGCTGTCTTATGAATCTTGGTACTCCTCATTTGGTAAATATATGTTGATAATTGTTATGTCTTTTTGGTGGGTTGTACTCTGAACCATTAGGTAGCTATGATCTTTATCCTTTGTCACTTTTTTTTTAAATTTTGAAATCTGCTTTGTCTGCTGAGAATGGCTACCCCTGCCTTTTTTTTGGGGGGGGGGGATTTGCTTGTAGGATTGTTTTCCATCCTTTTACCTTCAATCTATTCTAATCTTTAGGGATAAGATGTGTTTCCTGGAGGCAGCAGAAAGTTGGTTTTTGCCTTTTGATTCAATCCGCAACTCTGTCTTTTGATTGATGAGTTAAGACCATTGACATTTAGGGTGATTATTGATGTTTGAGGTTTGAGTTGGTTCTCTGGTAGACATTTTGAGGTTCCCTTGGTTTCTTATTATGTTTGTTCTAATTATTCTTCTGAAGGCTTTAGACTTGAGACTACTTGCAAGATATCTTGGAGTGGGGGTTTGGTGATAGCAAATTTCTGGAAACTTTGTCTGAGAAGATTCTGATTTTTCCTTCATAAAAGAAGGACAACTTTGCAAGCTAGAATATTCTTGGTTGGCTCTTTTTGTCTTGGAGTTTTTTTAAGATGTGGCTCCATTCTCACCTTGCTTCAAGTGTCTCTTCAGAGAAATCTTGAGATCAGCCTAATGGGTTTTCCTTTGCAGGCTTTCTGTTTTTTCTAATCATTCCCATTTTTTCTTTATCTTGGGCTCTCGGAAGTTTTACGATGATATGCCAGGCTGTAATTTTTCTTTCATTAAAGTACTTTGGTGTCCTTTTTGCTTCCTGCATGTCTATTTTCATTTCATTCTTCAGGTTTGGGAAATTCTCTTTCATTATTGCTTTAAAACATCCTTCATTTCCTATGTCTTTCTTTTCTCCTTCTAGGATCTGATTATTCTTATATTTCCTTTATTTAATGTATCTGAGAGCTCTCTGATTTTTCTTCTGTCTTCTTACTTTGTTTTTCTCTCTTCATTCAATTTCTGTATCCTCTAGTGTGCTGATTCATTCTTCAATTTCTTCCAGTCTGCTTTCATGACTTTTCTCTGCATTTTTGAGCTCTTCTATTGTTCCTCTTATAAACTGTATCTCCCTTCAGTTTCTTACTTAGTGTTTCAATCTCATTCTTCTGTTCAACAATGGTAATGTTCATTTTGCTGCATTATTTTTTATATTTTTCTACTTCTCTTATCTCATTGAGTGCTTTTATCATGTTGTGTCTGAATTCTTTATCTGACATAGTGTGCATTTCTTCGATGTCCTTGTTGACTTCAGGAGATTGCCCTTCGGTGACGAATTGTTTCCCTTTGGCTTGCTTGAGTATTTGTATTTTTCTTCCTTCCCATGCTTTCTCTTTGGACTTGTTCTATGTATTGAGCAACCACTGTTCTGGTATTGGTTGGCATGTTGTCATATATGAGGTTGTGGTTAATTCTCTTTTTGTGTCTGGCTTATTCTTATTTCTGTGGGCTGTTTGGGGGAATTAGTCCTTTCCTTGTCTAGGCTGATGCCGCACAGCAGCACCTGCATTTCTGGATTTTGAGGTCAGCCCTGATATTCTGCAGATCCTCACTGCAGTCTAGCTCTCTGTGAACCCCTGGGCTATTAAATCTGAGTCTTTGCAGGAGATGTTATATAGCTAGAATCCTCTGATATGCAAGCCCAAATTCCAAGCTACTACCTGAAGGTAATTTGTGACTTTTTCAGGTTTGTGCCTGAGTTGCTATGGTGGTTAGTTTCTGGGCTTTCTATTCTTGTATTTGAATTACTTTGATAACATTCAATATTGAATTTGTGTGTGTGTGTGATAGTAGTGGTTTCCAAGATTTGATTTGTTTGTTATTCATATCTGCCTTTTTTTTTTACCCCTGTAAATGTTCTTGTGTGTCACTGTGTACTGGTGAGTATTTGCTTAGAGTCTTTATCAGTGCTGAAGTGGCACAATGATGTGCAGTGGTCATGAGTGGAGTCTGCTGTACCTTGCGGGTTGGGGGGCTTCAGAGGGAGTCGCTGAGAGGCATGTTGGAGGGACGCTCCTGGCTGCTTGGTCTCTCTGATCAATGTCTTATCTTGTGATGCCATGGCTTTAAAGTAACAAATACAGAGGACAAGTAGTATCAAAGTTCTTGGATCTAAAAGCATAGAAAACCCATGTCACACAGGGTGACCCAAAGGCTGTAGAGTCCTAGCTCCATTAGTCCCTTCCAAGACATAGGAGCAAAAACTAAAATTAAAAAAAAAAATTCCCATAAAGATACTAGCTTATGAAAGCAAAGAGTCTCACAAGACAATTATCATAGAAGCAAAAGAAAATGTACAGTGTCAATATTTCCTTTTCCTTCCTCAACTTCAGGGTTTTTCATCTATACAAGAGTATCTACTGATGTGAGGATTAAATGAGGTTATTGATGGTATGCACTTAGCATACACCTAGTTCATTATGGGTATGGCTGCTCTTGATTGACTTTGTAGGGCTGCTACCTTAGTCCTTTTGAACTGCTACAACAGAATATCATAGTTTGGTTTATAATCAACAGAAATGTATTTCTCACAGTACAAGAGGCTAGACTCAGGGTCTGGTCTTCCTGATTTATACATGGTCCTCTTTTTGCTGGTGGGAACATATACAAAGGTAGATACCTGGACTTCCAACAAACCAGAGTCAGAGAGACTGAGAACCTGTAAGGCTATGAATACAGATAAAAGACCCATTAGGACATTAAAAACTTCAAAGGCATGGTCAGTTAGAAGGTCAGGAATTTCTCCCATTTAGAATCTGGAGAATATTAACATAATACAAGGAAATTTTGCCAAAATTACATGGCCCCAAAGGGTGGTCTACCTGTTCTCTGGCAAAGTTGTACAAAAGGAACTCCACCCTTGTGTGACTCTGCCAATCATAATTAAGGGCTGGGAAAGCTCATTGATAATCTTAAGAGATGTCTTTAAAGCATGTAACCTAAATTAGTAGGATTACTAGGTGAGTAGTCTATCCCTACCCCTTCCTCATCCTGGCCATCTTAGGTTGTCCTTCTGTTCTAACTCCTTTTATTTCTGATCTTTCATTTCCCTTTTCTTAAATAAATTTGCCTCTGTCACCCAGTTGTCCATGTGCATGCATGTGTCTTTGGAGTACTTATTACATCTTCAAGTGACAAGAACCTGATAAAGGAAATTGTGGATAATCCTGCATCACCCTGTACCATTTTCCTGTTTCACTGCATCCACATGGTGGAAAGGATGAAGGAACTTCTGGGGTCTCTTATAATGGCATTAATCCCAAATAAGATGCCTCTGTCATCATGACCTAACCACCTCCAAAGGTTCCACTGCCAAATAATATCACATAGGAGATTAGGTGTCAACATGTGAATTTGGGGGACATACAATAATTCAGTCTATAGCAGCCATACAAAACACCAGACTGAATAGCTTAAACAACAGAAAGTTTCTTACAAATTTAGAGGTTATAAATCCATAATCAAGATGTCATCAAGTACGGTTTCTTCTGAAGTATCTCAGCTTCTCACCTTACCTCACCAATGGTTTCCTTCACTGAGTCTTCACAGGGCTGTCCTTCTGCCTCTGTGATTGTTCTTAACCTCCTTTTCTTATAAAGACAAGGGTCATTTTGAATTAGGGCCCATCCTGAGAATCAGATTTTAATCAAATCACATCTTTTAAGGATTTTCTCCAAATACAGTCACTAGGGGTGGTCCAGGAGACAATTTTTGGATTTTGTACCTAGCACCTGGATAAAATCTATCATGGATAAACTTGGTAGGACACCAAGAAAATCAAAAGATTGGTCGAAACTCGGTTCCTTCAACAGCACCCCTGGCTGAGAGTGGAGATCTGGAGCAGCACTGAGAATCTACTCCATCCTTAGTGGGCAGCCCCTTCCTGAAGTTCTGGGTATTGAGATACAAGGATCGGCTATCCCCCAGCCCTAGGCTACAAAGTAAAAAGGAAGCCTTAAGAAGAAAGATTATTAGAAGAATAAGGAAAGTATACCAGAAAAAACTTCAGACTTTCTTCCATGGATAGACTAGAGATGGGGGAAGGAAGGGGAAGCACACCTGGGGTCTGAAGAGGATGAGGCATTCACAGGACATTAGCATGAGACAAGAACAAAGTTCCACAGCAAACAAAGAATATCCCTCTTCTCTGTACTTCAGCCGATCACAACTAAACACCTACTGGTCCTTAGGTTTCAGAGACATCATTTTAGTACCCTTTATCCTACCTTTTCAGGGAACCCTGCTCTTCTGTCTTCTTTTAGTTCTGATCTGTTTCTTTAAATAAATTTGCCTTTTTCAATTTACTAGGCTGTGTTGTTGAGGTGTTTTTTATGGCTTTGACAGACACAGCCCTGTAGGAAAACACAAAGTATCAATGTTGAGGGAGCAGGAGCAGCAAACTATAGTGCCTAGCATCCAGGAAGAGAGTGAAATGTCTGTACTCCTCTAAGGGGAGTGGTCATTACTCACCTTTCTCTAATTTCATCTTTGTGGGAACAAGAGGGTGGTGTTACCCAGTTTCCAGGTTTTCCCACCAAACCCAGAAATCTGGTCTCTAATCTGAAATATCCTGAACTTTGAAATTGAACAGCCAATTTAAACTAAAAGCAAAAATGCAAACTAAAATAAAAACTAATGACTAGGTTAAGAAAGAATGTACCCCAAATATTGAAGACCTGAATTCAGGGTCTTCTGTGCAAATCAGAAAAAGCATCACCTTGAGGCAGATACACTCCCTCAGTGACACAACTTGAGGAGAGTTTTTAATCTTCACTCATCAGAATAACAATAACCTATGTGCAGGGCATGGCTGCCATGCTGTGCAGTCATGTACCTCTCTGAATTGAAACTAATCATGGGATAATTCACATCTATTGGTACCTATTTTGATCAGTTATGCACCTCCACAGTCTGCTCCACTGGCCCCTTTTTTCCTTTATGTTATCAGTCACACTAAAATTGCCCTTGAAATATTTGTCTTTGCAACTAGATTATAAACTCCAGGAGGTCAGGCAGTATCTTGTTCCCCAGGCTGTCTTCAATGATAAGCAGAATCAGCACTAAAAGACCTCTGATAACTATTACTGCAGTCACACGAGGACATAGACCAAATCAGCTCCCCCTTTCAGCTTTGAATGACTCTGAGATGAAGACAGTTTTAGAGTTCCTTCATCAATCTGCACTGAATGTGTTAAGCTCTCTCACCTGTTCTTCATAAGGCCTAGGTTCCAGAGCCTTCATCCTCTTGGGTAATTTCCTCAGAACACAGTTTAGCTCATCAGAGATATTTTGAAAACATGTTTTCAGCACATGAGTCTATGATACTAACAATCAAAACCACAGAAACTAGGGTTTACTCTATCAGTCACTTTGCATCTAATACTTTTTTCAATTCATAAAACCGTCCTTCAGGTAGGAACCAGAAGAAACAAGGGCTTCTGGAAATTAAGTAACTTGTCTAATCAGAGTGACATTGTTTGGGACTGGGATTCAAACTTCAATTGTTCTGACTCCCCAAAGCCATGATCTTTCTACCATGCCAGGCCTCTCTGTTCTACTGAATTATATTTAACTGCCAATTCAGGGACTGCTTTGGGTCCAAATACCTCAAGCGTGAATAGCTGAAGTTTTCCAGGCATGAAGGGTCAGAGCTGGTAGTTGAGTCCATGGAGAGAGAGCAATGTATCAGGTCACGCCATTGAGAAGTAGACCCCGGTCTCACAAAAGAAAAGATGTGGGCCAAGACAGCTGAAAGGATGTTTATGGGAAGAAAACCTGGCAGACACTATGTCCTGTGCACCCAAAACACCCTTGATTCCAGTTTGCTGTTTATGACCAGAGCAGAATAAAGCCAAACAGAAACTTTTCTTTCTTTTTTTCCCCCTTGGGAATAGTTTATGGGATTTATCCTAGGACAAAGAAAAAAGTTGCTGACACTGGCCAACTCTTCCACACCCCCCCTCCAAAATAGAGCAACTTAACTCTAAAATCATGAATGATTGTAAGTAGAATGCGATTCAAACTTCAATTTTCACTTTTATCTAGTTTCAGCTCAGGGTCCTTGGGGACTGCCAATGATGAGACGAGGGTTGAGACTGGGGTGAATGTTGTCATTCTCTCTTGTTATGAGGAACAAGTCAAGACAGCTGGAAAAGAGAGCAAGGTCAGAATTATTCTTATAGTTCAGTCATTTTTGAACAAGGTCTCAAAACTTCAGCTGGAAAAAAATCAAATTAATGTTTACAAAGTCATTGAGCATATTTTCTATTGTTTCCAGTCTTATTTTTATCTTTAAAGATTTACAAAGAAGATAAGCACATTAAATAAGTCAAATAAAAATTTTTCAAAAGCAAATTATAAAGTAGATCATATTCTTGGTCCCATCTTCTTTAACTAAATATTCTGTGTTTGTATATTTCCTTCCACCTTTTTTTCCTGCATATACAGTCCTTTTAAAATCAGTGTTCATATTCTTGTTTCAGACTATATATTTTCCAATTAACTTTATACTATAAGCTTAAAAAATATGATAGTCTATTATCATTGAGAGCTGCAGAGTACAGATTGTTTCTTAAGCAATATTTTCATGAAAACATTGGATTGTTACTATTAACTCAATAGTTTTTCTAGGATATTATTATTTAGATTTAACTGTAATTCCAAACACACACACACACACACACACACACACATCAAAAGAAACTTTGTTGTAGAACTAGGTAAATGACAGAAAATACTGGTTAAGTAATTAAATCCTAGATTCTCAGTATTAGAAGTTATTTCATTTAAAATTTCAGTTGATGATGGTCTCCTTTATGTTTGGAGTGAATACGTTCTCTTATTTCTGATCGAGATAGCTGATTCTGTCTCAAATATTTCATGTTTTTCTGTTGGTAATTTCTACACAGTGGCAAGACATGTCCCCTTATAAGCGATAATACCTTTTCCCCTAAGCCAATTAAGGAGGAAATCCCCAAAGTCATTTAATTTGTATCTAATCATTTAATAAATATTTATCAAGACCTCCAATGCATCAAACCTTTTAATAGACACTGAGAACATAATGGAGAACATATGTAAGTTTCAAGGAGTTTCTGTTCCAGTGTAGACATCTGATGTATGTGCTAACCCAGAGGAAGGATCACTGAAGGCTGAGTTTGTCAGGGAAAAAAAGTGTGGACACTGCTTCAGGTCAAGAAAAGAGGGCTGGTAGAAAGCCTGACAGACACCCACAGAGATGTGAATCCAGAGATGCAGGGGGCTCACTTATATGCACCTTGATAAAGCTTTTTTCTGGGGGACTTTTCTGATAAATGTAGAAGCACAGAATATCCCAGGGCTAAAGAATCATAAGAAATTTCTAGATTACTTCTTCTCTGAATAAGCACTAAGAATTACTAGTTCCTTGAATGATAAGGCTGAGGGGGAAAAAAAGAGTTCTTTGTTCCACAAAGTTAAACAAAGAGAAACAGATGTCTTCGTTGTGGGACTTTTTAGAGGAGCCTTTCGGACCCTCAGCATCATCATTCTCTCTGAGATGCACTGTTTCTTGCAAGGTTTCCAACCCAATTTTTTACCAGGAAATCACTTTATATGAAGTGCCTAATGAGACAGTTTCTCTGGAACACTGGAAAATGCAGATAAAGATCAATTCCTGGATTTTTACAGCTGAAGAAGTTGAGACCTAGACAAGGAAAACAACTTTACCAAAAACACACACAGAGTCAGTAACCAAGGTCTCCTGACTTGGACACTCCAGTATAAGTCACTATCTCACAGTCTGCAAACTAATGGGTCATAAATTTTCTTTTGCTGTGCACTAGAAACCATCTATATGTCCGTCACATTCTGAAGTTCTTACAACAAAATATGCACCACCACTGTGAGAAGTTTGGGTTTGACTGCAGAGAATTTCATTAGGACTCCCCACTTGGACTGATACCTATGCCTGCCAAAGGGGCCTCTTTGAAACCTACCAATCCCCAATGGTTGTACGTAGATTCTACATCCCATCACATGCTTCCTTGAATATGTTTTCTGTTCTAATGCCATTGTTAGGTTGGTGGCAAATGGGTTATGGATTCAAAAGGAAATCTTTTAAGTAAATGAAGATTTCAGTAATGATTTACTACAACTCCTCAGCTGCTAGAGGAGCAGTTATCCTTCATGCAATCAATTCAGTGATGGGGAGCTCACTACCTCAACCCATTTTGGGGGTAGGTGACTTCAGAAAGAGCGATTATGTAGGCATATTACAGAAACCTAGTCAGAAAATGAGTGTGAACTTCCCTTCTACCCTAGAGGAGGGTGGTTGTAGGGTTGAACTCACAGCTTGGAACAACATGACCTTCTCCTTCCCCCCTTCTCTGCACTGCAGAGAAGATGACAGGAAGCTGAGCATGGGAGTTCAGTATTGGCAGCCAACAGTCATCATTTTTTACTTGAGGAGCAAAGAATTGCTGGATGATTTGTCTCAAAAGAAGCAGCAATGGATTAGACTTTGATTGCTCTTAATTCTCTTAATGAGAAAGATCTATAAAAAGAACCAGGGGGAAGTGAGATTTTTATTGTTTTTCTTTTTTCTTAATGACAACAGAAGACATAATGAAGAGGAAAGAGGCTTTCTTGTGGGTACCCGTTTATTTTCCATAAGAAGGAGCTGGCTGAGTCCCAGATCCCCAGGAAGAGAACTCGTGAGAAAATGAGGCATTGAGGGAACAATAAAACTTGTAGGGAAGGGCATGTGTCTTCAGAGGGAAAGCAGGAGCAGCTGAGGGAATGAAGTGCTCCTGATGAAATCAAGATTTGTGTGTGGCTTAGGCCTGGGGCCTCTGGACAAGACAGAGGGGAGATTGGTGAAAGGATCTTCCCTGAGAAAACAAGGAAGCTTATGGACACCATAAATTCACTCTGTGTCTTTTCTTAACCTCAGCACCACACCATGAGAGGTGGTAGCAGTCTGGCAAGAGCAAGCAAGATTTAGATGTGTCTGTTTGCCTGTCTGCCAGGAGCTGCTGTGTTCAAACGTGCTCTAGACCCTGACTTTGTGGGCACATTTATTTGCTTCTCTAGTTCCTAGGAGTTCTCACTTTCTTGTTTGCACTCTGACCTCATCCCAGAAGAAGGTTATACCCATAAGTCAGCCCTCATAGTGTCAGAAGAAAGTCTTCAGTTCTAGGCTGGAAGTAACCTTTATTGGCTTTGTTGCAGGTCTGGTCTGGTGGGACTGTTTAAGCCAAGGAAATAAAATGCTCTCTATTGGCTCCATGGACTTGTAGAACATTAGGACTGAAAGGCACCTCTGGGATAATTAATTTGTTTGGCGAATTCACAGCAGAGGAAACAGAAGCACAGGCAGAGAGAGTGATTTTCTGAGACACATATGGTTGACAAGAGCCAGAGTCAGGTGTTCTGGGTCTTATACTAGCCTTCTTTGCTGGGCTCATGACCGAACAAGATCAAATGTTAACCAAGAAAATAGCACTGCCTTCTCCTTGTGTACTCCAATACAAATGTGCATGCACTGACATACCCTCATGAGAGCTGTGGAAGATGAGTATGACAAAGAGGTTGCCTCTGCCTCAGGGCATCACACCATCCCTGTTGACATCCTGAAAGCAGGATGACATAAAAATGTATGTGCTACCAACATCACTGTTGAAGAGGTTTCTAGCTTCTGCATATGCAATTGTCCTTAAATAGTACTTTGATGGTAGGATTCTTTGAGTCCAGAATCTCAGAAACTTTTCATTAACCAACATATTAAGTCACTATATCAGGTCTAGGTTCAGTCAAGAAAACTGAGCATCTGTGACATGGGCATAAGAGGATTAATAAAGGAATTTGGACTTTTATAAACATAGGAAGAATATGTTACCATGTAAGATTCAGAGAAACATTCACTAGAGTGAATCCCAATGAACCAGGCAAGGAAGTTCTCTAAAAATTGTAATCAAGAAAAGGTTGCAAAGAGGTCTGGGAGTCTACTGTCTACTACCATGACCATCTAAAGAGAATGAATGACCACTTCCTTTCCATCTTCCAAATTTCAGCATCTTGGCATTGCCAAATTATGAAGCCCTAGAAGGAAAAGAAGACCTTTAAAGGGCTATCGGGTGATGCTGCTAAGATGAAGATAACCATTATGAGAAAATTTTAATCCTGCAGCCTGATTCTAAAAGCATTTACAGCTCAATTCCTCTGGCTTAATGCCCCTTCCTAGATAGACAGGGACCTCAAAACATGGTGTATCATGCCAGAGATTATACATGCATAGCTGGGACTACCCCCAAGGATCCTGTGGGGCCACCATGGCAATGCCCAGATCAATAGTGTAAGGTTGGGTCACAGACCTTAATGGAGAAAAATGAGATGGAACATGCAGTTGGAACCATAGGACACAACATGGATGGTGACAGGAATCAATGGAGGTTTTGGGAGCCAGAGGGCATAAACAGATTCCTAGAGCTGGAGTTCAGATGCTTGCAGGGTTTCTTTTGAACAGTGGTAGTTCACAGTGACTGTACATCATAATCACCTGGGGAAGTTTTCTAAAATAGAAATGTCTGGATCTGAAGCCTGGGGTGAATCTTAATAAAATTTTAAAAAATACTATTAATTGAGAGTGGGGATTATGTGTATGGCAGGTAGACACTGACTAAGAGTCTTGAAGAGTGAGAAAGATCAGAATACTTTTAAAGATGCTGGCGACATCTAATTTGAGGTGAGATGAAGCCCATAAGTTGGTAGAGTACCAATCTTTATGGTCATTTGCTTTCCTCTAACATTTTTCTCAGCTGCTTAAATAGAGAAAAGTAAACAGGATGTGAACCAGATTTAAGGTTGAAGTTTTATCAGACAATTATGACTGAAAGAAGGACAGGGAAACTGAGTGGCTTTTGGGGAAATCATTGTTAGGATCAACCATGGAATCTCGAAGGACAGGGAAGTAGATGAGGCCAAGAGAGATTGAAAACTGCAACATCAAATGTAGTGGGAGGACCCAAATCTGAAGTAACCCACTAATACCTGAAATCTAGCTAAGGGAATCTATGTCAAGCAGCAGGTGTGATAAAGAGAGGGTGAAATGCTTGCTGTGATGAAGTAAGAAGCAATATGCTTTTTTGAGGGATGGTTCTAGATTAAAAAAAACTGTGACTCTGAAGTCTATTAGGATGATGGTGAAGCAATCAAAGAGGCCTGGGAATGATGGAGCTAGGTTGTTTGATGGGCAGCCTGTGCAGATACTGAAATTCCTTGAAGCTGTGAAATGGGGAGGCTGTGATCAAATCTCTGAATCCTCATGAATAGACATGAGGAAACAAGGACAGGAAAATTGTAGAAGTCAGTAGATGACACATGTAGCATGAAGACATGGCTTCAGAGTGCATGCTTATAAACTTTAGTCAATAAATTGCTACCGGGCATGTGGATCACGGAACTAAATGATCTGTCCACAACTCAGATATTAACACTCAAGGATGCAGGTCAAGTCAACTACATATAGAAACCCCGATTATGTGTCAGGCTCTATGTCAGAGGGCTTAGAATGGTACAAAGGTTCATCAGTCATATCTAAGGAATATTTTTTCTTCCTTGAAGCATGTATTTTTGATGATTCTTTTTGTGTTGCTTAACAATTACTTTGCTTATTTAGAACAGACACATTTTGCTAAAAGGCGTCATATTATTTCTACTTATTTCTTGACATATAACTATAGCAGGGAGAGGAAGAGGGAATGTTATTTAGGATTCTCTGGGCTGAGATTTGTACTTGAAAGCAGTTGACATTTTGTACCTTCTTTACTGTCGTAAAAATGAATACTGAACAATAAAGAACTCAAGCCTTCAAGAGAACACAATTTTACATGTTCTATCTGAATTATTTTGCCTCCAAGATATTCAACTATGGAAGAGAATGTTAAGACAGTGTTCTTCCTTCTTAAATCTAGCTGAATACAATCCAAAGTGAGGTAAGAAGCCATGAAATATTTGAAAAGGTAGGCAAAAACCTAGCTGTGTAACTCAACTCTCATCCATAGCTAAACTTAAATAAACTGAGTTGGAGATTAGGGGCAGATTTTATAGAGGAGCTTGTGTATTTTGAGCCAGAGCTCCCTAGGGAAAAAATTCTACCTTTACTTCCAGTCCAAAAAGAAACTACAAAGAAATGACTAGTGAACCTTAACGTGCATCCTCTGGGCTTGGACAGGATAACTGGGAGGTCTGGTCATGCCTAATAAATTTACAGAGCCAGCTTTTATGGTCAGTTGACTGCTCACATGAAGGAACAAAGGAGAGAGAGGTACATGGGGGACCTGCAATGGCCTTAGCTAAGAGAAAGTTAAGGGATGAGGAGACCTTAGCAGAAACAAATCAGGAACACCACTAAGAGTCAGGGCACTGAAAAAAGGAATAAAACACTAGAAGGAAGGGGGCATCATCATCATAGTCAAGGACATGCAGAGGGAAGGTCTCCAGCAATGAGGAAGAGGGTGGATTCTCTGAAGAACCCAATAATGTGCCCTTACCCAGCAGGACCTCTCAGCAACTGACCCCAACTTCCCTTTTTGCTTCTGGATTATTGTTCTGCCATAGAGGAAGACAAGCATGAGAGGTGAAATAAAGTAAAAGTAGTGAATGGAGAAAAGAAAAAGTAGCTACTCAGATTGCTTTTCTCTCACATTGGACTTTTCCTTGGGAGCAGACTCATGGTGGTAAAGAGAAAAACAACTGTCCTTCTAGAGACAATTGTACATTTCGATATATGGAATATTTTGCTACGCCATAGGGTTGTATGATTAATTCATAAATTGAGACTACACTGAGACTTCAGTGACTGGCAGAGGTTTTTTGTTTGTTTTGGTTTATTACTCAAGAATATCCAGGAATATCAAGGGACAATCCAAGTTTTCATCCAAGGACAAAGGAAGAACTGGTTCAACCAAATAGATTCAAAGTAAAACAAATAAAAATTAGCTGATTTTTAGAAGGGTTACAAGGGGACATGAGGAAGTTTTTTGGTATGTGCACTATTTGAGTATGAAGATGGTTTTGTGAGTGTATATGTCAAAAGTAACAATCATGCATTTGTATACATTAAGGCTTATTGTATGTATGCTTCTTAAGTTTACCTTATCTATTGTTGCACATGTGGAATTCCTTCCATCATAACTTCCTTCCGCCTAAGTCATCCTTTTCTGGGAATACACTTTCACCAGCAGAATAAATGGGCTCCTGTGATCAAGTCTAGGTAAAATTGATTATCTTAATTGGCATTATTTAACCATTTACTTAGTACATTTTGGTATTATTTAGTGTATTTCAGAGTAATGTTGATAGATAAAATATATGCATGGTAAAGATCTGGAAAATTCTTAATTTCCCTTCATAAGTCTTTTTACCATAAATATCATCTTCTAGGACTTAAGATTGATTATAACTCAGAATTTCTATTTACATATTGTGAACACACACAAAGATATCCCTCTAGTTTTTAACTGCTATGAATATTATATCCCTAACATTAATCATGTGGAAACCCAAGAGTCAACAGAATTACAAATTGTTGGGAACAACAGAAGGATAAAAATGATTTACTTCCCTTCTTTCTTAAACTGTCAACCAGGGATTAGCATTATTTTCTTAAATGCTGTTCCATTGCTAATGGTTTTACAATGCCTCTATTATTCCCCTCCTCTCTCAACTTTTCTCATGAATACTATTTTCTCACTCCCTAAAGAACATTGTTGACATTCTCATATAAGCAAGATGAAAATGCTAGAAACATTTGAAATTCAAGTTGCTTAATTGAAAATATCAGTTGTCACATCCCACCAGGATCCCAATCTTTATTCTAGATAGTAGGTGATCATGGTATTGGAGTGGGGTGGAATTGAGAGAACATTAGAAAAGTTATTGTTAGTATTTTGTGGTAGCTCATCTATAAAATTGCTGTGACTTCCTTCCCTGGGATCATATTGTAATCAGGCTCTTGTTATTATTTGCCCTCATCATTTCAATGAAAGATTCAGTCACAACTGTCTCCTAGAAAGATGGGAGATCCCACCGGTGTCATCCATGCACACTAAGGAACTCAGAGAAGAAATAATAAAATAAGGAAGGTGGAAATATATGGTTGTAATCTTTGTGTACAAGGGATAAACTACTGATCTCTGTGGTCACCACCTTCCTGGGTTAGGTTCATCCATTCATTAACAGCTACTAAGTCATGGTACTTCTTTAAGAGTAATATAGATGGCTAGACATTCCTAAGTAGTGAGTGCAAGTTTCTGCTTTTAATCAGATTCTTTCAGAAGTAGCTCTTGAGAAACTGAGTAGAAAAACAGGGAGTGAGACAGGAAAGGGAAGGCAATATCAGTTATTGACAGGGTTACAGATGTAGGCGTCAATCAACACAATTCCAACGCCTTGTCATCAGAATCGTCCAGATGTCGGCATTTGACTGCCATGAATCCAATGTGGAACCCAGATGGTTTGCAAGTGAGGGAAGAAATTCTTGAAATAAGAATTAGAGGAGAATATAGTCTTGAGAGCTACTGGTCAACATCTAGTGACATGGAGTCGACCTTAAGATGAAGTTGAACTGTGGAAGTTGGGACAAAGACAGAAACTGGATATTGTTACCTTGGTCGCCTGAAACTTCCTTGGAACTCTTCCTTTATAACAGCCAATGCACTTCCTTTATTGCAGAAGCTCGTTTGAGCTGGTAATTCTGTTACTTGCCACATGAAAAATCTTAACAGATATATCTATACTGTATGCCAAACGTTTAGTGTAAAACATGGCATATAACAAGGTAAAAGCAAATTGTGTCTTTGATAACTATTAAGTGGTAGTGAATGGAATGGAAGTGGTATAGAGTGAAATTAAATCTTACATGTCTCCCTCAAAATTGTATTTGCATTTATATACAGACATGAGAAAGCAGCATCTAAAAACAGGAAAAGAATAGTATATGTTTGAAAATATTGATGCCTATTCATCTCTGTCAGCCAGTTGCAGAGAATGGAAACCCTCAACATGGTCCTAAGTTAATAAGAATCTACCTACCACAACAATAGGTACCCACTTCCCCAGTAAGTGTGATTAATTATGCTACCTAGTACTGAAGGAAGCTCTTTCTTACTTAATGCTAATTGCCTTAGCTTCTCCACAGGTTTCGTTTCCCAGTTTCTGCTTAACTTAGAACTCCCTTGTGATCATGCAGCTCCAGCTGACATGCACACATTTGGTTAAAGCACTTTGTCAGAGCTAGAAACCCCTTTCCATTTTGTCTGTAAGAAGCAGCTAAGCTCATCTTTAGAGGCAGGCCCACCATTTTCCCAAAGTACACCCATTGTATAAGGGTGGTTGATGCTAAAGTTAACAGTTGAAAGTACTAGCTTTCAATCAATCATGATTGTGGGGAGGATGTTATCTGCTCTCCTTAAGACCTCAGATTATTCTAAGTTCCTTGAATTGTTGCTTCTCAAGACAAGAGCATTGTAGATGCAAACATTCACCCTTGCTACTGGCCCTGTCACTCCCATCAACTGTCCAAGAAGAGGAAAAGAACCGGAGACTCAGGGGCAAAACCCACCTGACCCTCTCATGAACCAGAGATTCTCACCACCAGAGTAATTCCCAGTATCCCTAAGGTATCCCTATCCAGAACCTAAGTCCAGAGAAAGTCTCTCCTTCCATTATATACTCAAGACTTGCTCTTTTTCCCACTCAGGAGTAATTAATAGTGCTCATTTTCATGATAGTCTTCATTATTTCTGATAGAGAATTAGAAAAACAAAATAATCTGAGTTGTTACATTTTCTCCATGGAACATGGAGGTACAACCTAATACTGTCAACATTTTATTACACAATTATATATAAACATGCCTGTTCCTGTTTCTGGAAGGACTTTCAGAAGTAAGAATCATACTATGTCTATATCTTATCGATACCTATATTCTTAGCTTTTGATTTAGTATCTAGCAGAGAGCAGAAACTAACCCAATATTTTTTAATTAACAGAAAACTAGATAGAAGAACAGAGATAAGGAGAGATGAGCGGATGTATGGATGATGATTGGAAGAATAGGTAATGGATGATAAGTCATCATTTGCCCCAGGAATCAAAATAATGCCTTATGGGTCAAACCCTTTGGCTAGAAATAATAAACATCAGTGTAGTAAGAGCAAGAAGACTTTTTCATAAGCTTTACCTGTTGACCCTCCCAACAAAATTGTAACATAGAGATTATTAACTAATTTTACAGGTATGAAACCAAAGTTAAGAGAATTTAAATAATTAGCTTAGTTTAAATGCCAACCAGCTACACAGCATCCCTCGGGTCCTAGGTTCCAACATCTAGACTGTTTCCATCACTTAGTTGCCTCTGATGAGAGAAAGTGGGAAACCTCTAAATTCTTGAAATTACATTATATTTCAATAAAATAAACATTTAGTGTATAGATTAAGAATCTCATGGTAGTATGAAAAAGTATGGTAAAATAAGCATAAGAATAGAATGAGTTATTTTCAAAGAAGTGCACGTTTGTATTTAATGTTATTTTACTTTCATTATTTTTCTTCTTTTGTAAACCAACAACTTGCAACAATTAGGTTGTAGTTAGAGGCAGCTTGGAGAAGGATGTTTTGAATTAACAACTAAATTGTCAGATTTCTTTGTGAAGCATTTTATTGTTGGGTAGAGTTGGAGGAAATCAGTCCCCAGGGAGGCTCATTTGCCATTTGTTTCTTTCTGCTGAACAGATGACTTGCCCACAAAACATTCCTTCTGTCTTCTTCTCCCCAGCTCTCAGCACTTCAGCCACACTTCCTCAGGCCACCAGGACTGTGCATCAGGCTGCAAAACTAGAAGGGCCCTCAGAGAACAGTGAGCATGAGCCTTTGGTCCATACAGGATCAAAACTCTTCTTTACCCCCACTGTGACTTTACTGACTCTCCTTGATCACTTGGGGCCAGTAAGAAGCGATAGAAGTTCAAATTCAACCTTTTCTCCAGCTCTATAGCTTGTCTGGGATCTCAAATATGTTCCACAACCTCTCTGATTTTCGGTTCTCTCAGAATGAAAATATTCAGCAATAAGGTATGAACTCCATATGCAAAACCATACAAAGGGTCTCATATAGACCAAGCTGCCTAGTAGGTACCTAGCAAATGGGGTTTTCATTTCCCTTTTCCTTTATTACTGGAGCCCTTAAAATATAGAAATACTATATTTTCCTTTGTATCTACTTACTTCTGGTTCCTCTGATCATGAAGAGCAAGTCTCCAACACATTCACCTTTAAATGCTGATCACCAAATTTTCATTGCCCCATTCCATCTTTCCTTCCAAATTCAATGGCCTTGATAGCTCAGTTGTTTCTCATAGAATGTGGCTTGTCATTTTCCTGTGTCCTGGTTATGCATGTGTATTTTGCTTTGTCAATGATCCTCCTGTAGTGTCATACTCCTACTGACCTCTAATAGGAAGGTCAGTTATTATGATAATGATAATGGCTGTCAGTCTCAACCTCTTTGTGCTTTGGCCCCAGGCACAAAGGCAGATGTAAGAGAAACTATTGAGAGGAAAGGTGCATCTTCTGATGTTCCTGATAAGACCCCACACATACAACTTACCCCTACATCCCTGGAACACCAGTTCTCCAAGCTCTGTTCAATATGAGAAGATCAGCATTACCTCCTTGGTCTTCTGATCATAAGGTTAAGAATAATATCACTTCTGAGGTCCCAAGACATGTGAGAAAAATCTGTGGATTTTTCTGTAATGCTTATGCTTATGGTTCCTCATAAACTTTAGGATTTATTGCCAATAAAGACCAGCAGTTAGGATATCTGTTAAAAAGGGTCTCTCCCCATTCCCATGCCTATTATTGATACATTTGTTAAAAGCTAAGGCAATATTCAGAATCATAAATATGGACTGAAGACTGTAATGTGTATCCAAACTATCTGAATACATAAAGAGATTTGCAATAAACTAGGGACAGATTTCTGAGATTTCAGCAACTCTTATTCTAATCTCTGATTTATTTATTATTGGAAAAGCAAAGATTCCAAATACTTTATGTCAATGAAATCTCCATGTTAGACCTTTAAATATGTAGACCTAAAAGAGTTCATGTGAGAGGCATGCAGTTTGGCAAGAACTCAAATCTCTGTGTTCAGAAGGAAAGCAGCTGAGGGCCAGTGGAGCCCAGAAGAGCACGGGAGTGGTACCCATAGCCAAGCTCCCAAGCCCTCCTCCCTGCTAGAGCTAAGGTTTGGTGACTGGTGTGGGTCTCCGCATAAACGCTTAGAGGGGAGCAGATTGGTGACTCCTGGCCACAAATGAGATCTTGCAAACTCAGAGGACTGAAAGTCAAAACTTTTTCCAAAACCAGTGGTCAGTGTGTAAAAGGTTTATACATCTGGATAATTTGAGAGATGAATATTACTCTACATGAAAGACTGACTTTGAAAATTCTCTAGTAAATAACACATTTTGAATCACACTAAGTCATACTTTGCTTTCAGGATGAGAGATTAAAAATTACCTCTACTGGTTTCTGCCTCTGGGCATAGGCTGAAGGCTGGATGGGGAGGGAAAGTGTGGACTAACCCATCATTTGGAAAGGCAGGTGACTGCTAAAATGGTAGGGATTTGTTATGTTACTCTGGGGTCTTTGAGCCCAAAGTGCCCCTGTGGCCCATGCCAGGATGTCTGAGGGAGCTGCCTTCCTTCACTAGCAGTTATTTAATGTGTTTTGTCATTTTCATTAGAGTTAAGGCATCATGCCATTCTAGAACAAGCTAATAAATGTCTCATTAAGCAACAGGTTTGTTTGAGCTTTTATTGCTCAACAGACATTTCATATATGTTCAAACAATTACTCCTTACAAAATCCAACCTTCTGAGGTCCAGTTGATTTCTCTTATCTTTATCAATGAGAAAACCAGGATGCCAAGAGTCTGAGTAACTTCCCAAGGTCACAAGGTTGGGTTGGTAAAAGCTGCATGATTTTCACTGGGCAGTGCCAGTTGGTGGTTTCCTACAGAGATCTGAATCCCAAGGGGAAAAGAGGCAGCTTAAAGCCAAGGTTTTAGAGGGAGCTGGACTCACCTACTGTGAGGTACTGGGCAAATCATTTTGCCTCAGTTTCCCCAAATTAACAGGAATATCTTTTCTTACCTTACAGAGCTGCTTTGAAGATCAAACAAAGCACTGCTAAGAGTGATCTGTGCAGGCTTAGTGGACATGGCTACTGCTCAACATAAACAAGTTGAATCTGAGTCAGGCTTCCTTAAACAAGGAAACCGGAAGGTTTGGGCAAATAAATAAAAGGGGGACCCATCACACAACCTATGGGGTCCTCAGAGGTCAACTGCCTGAACGCTAGCCTTTGGTTTTCACTGGCTTAACTGGGAAAACACATTAGAAACCTGTCTTGCCACTTTCTCAGCTTGGAAGGGATTAAATATCTCCCAGTGCGTGATGTCTAAAGAGAACAAATACAGATGCCCTCATCTTCCCCGAATCATTGATTATACATGTTTTGTGAAAAGTTCTATTGCTGTCTTTATAGCAAACTGTAAAAAGTATTTTTGTTCCTCATTTATCCAAGAATAACATAATGCCCCCTAAATAGCTATTTTATTATGACTGCAATCAAAGCTGAAAACAATTTCATTTACCCCTTTGAGGTCCCTGGAGACAATTTTAATTTCACAATAAAGTGAAGCAGTCCAATATTTGTTTCGGAGAGACAGCAGGCATGGGGTTGAAGCCAGGGACCCAAGAATCATAGCTAGGTCTGTATTGGGGAACTTCCCCTCAACCTGTGCTCCAGATGCTTGGAAAGTGTTTCTGAAGCCATGTGCATAGTTCTCTCTCAGCAAGCTCAGGCTGCACAGGAAGGCAAAGCCTGGATTCACTTCACTGGGAAGCAGGAAAAGAACAAGCATCCCTGCAGGAAAAATCTAGAACATCAATAAATCCCAGGCTATGCAGGGGCTGGAGAACTTCCTGGAGAGGAAATATATCTGTGTAAAACAGGTAAGCATTTCTCTGGGTTGTGACCTCTGCATCAATGTTTTATCTAAAACCTCATCCCGAGGAATGACAGATCCACTCCCTCTGCTTTAAAACAGAAACTGGGCCACAGCAAATGCTCCATATCTTCACATACATCCAGGCTTCAAGCCTTCCTTACTTCTCTTTGCTTTTTCTAAAGCATCTCTCCACTCACATGGATTATTTATTGTGTTACCAGACACGGTTATCTGGGCTATTACCTGGCTCTCACCTGGACAAACACCACAGTCCCAGAGTGGTCACTCTGCCTCCATCTTGCTATTCCAGAAAATGTGCCAGAGACTCAGAAAGCAAGAGAAAAAAATATTTTCCTTGGTGAGGAAGTCAGAGAAAGCTTCAAAAAGGAAGACTGATCTTGAAAGAGGAGTCAATGGAATCAGTCAGTCTAGAAAAGGAGCAAGGGCATGGCAAGCAGAGAATAATAAATGAATTTCAGCCTTGTTAGGTCATGGCCTTCATGGATTTCCCTGATTACTGGGTCTGTGTGACTGACCCAGATGCCCCACCATGGTAAATGCAGTTAGACTCACCCTTATCACAGCAGCTTTTCTCCGCAGGTTACCTAAGGACAGGAACATAAAAGTTGCTCAGAAAAGGGGCTCAGAGCATCCCAGCCATCTTGTCAATTATCCCTGAGCTGATTTGCATGCCTACTCTTTCTCAGCTCCCACATGAGCTGCCTAAGAGGCCACTTCCCTTTATCTTTGCCTTTTGTGCTGTCAGGCTTGGTTTACAATACAATAAGCTTACAGACACTTAAAATTAAGGAGCTTCTCCAGAGTGTTCACAAACACATTAAAAGTGAGCAGGTAGCAAATTATCTATGGATCCTGATCATCTGCACTTATGTAAATATCCAGGTTTTAGTAGACTGGAATTATCTAAGAGTCTTTGTTATTTGTCAGATGATGTCAGCTTAATAGGCATTTATAGGTCTTCATCTCCCACTGAACCTTCTGTAGTCTCTGCTTGTACTTTCGGAAACTCACCCTCACCTGAAGGGGCAAGCTCTTATATATATATGTCTTAGCTCAACTGACATCCTTGTGGTTAAGCCCCTCATTCTTGAGAAGGAGATTCATGGTAGAATTCTGAGCAGAGTTTTCTGTTTTGTTTCAAAATGTACATGCACAAGAAAGATGCCAGTGGGGAAAAGAAGCAGATATGAATCTGGTTTGTGTTTCTCTGACACTTAGAAGCTGTATACTTTTGAACCAATTACTTAATAGCTATTTTCCTTGGTTTCTTCATCTATAAATGAGAATAATTGTAGCAGATTTGACCTAAAAATTAAGTGAAACAACAAATACAAGGAAAGCAAATGTATACACCCATATGCCAAGTGTCACAAGTACATTTACATCAAATCAGTGGATAGTCACAACCACCTTCCCTTAAAGAGGACAGCAATATTCTGTACACCCATTTGGCAGAAGAGAAGACAGGCTTTCCAGTAATTTGTTTAAAGTCCATAACTATTAAGTAATGGCTGTGGGGTTCGAACAGGGGAACTGGGACCTTGACTAAATCTTATCACACTGACAATGACACAATGACAGGATCACAATGACAGGATCCCAGGTATCACAATGACAGGATACCAGGAAAGTGGCTCATTAATGCTCTGAATGTAGGAGATGAACATCATGTGTGGCCTGAACTTAGAAAATAGCAGCCTGTCAGGGAGGTAAGGCCAATGAGTCCTGGACTTCTATTACACTAGGGAAACCATAGTAGCCATTTTTTAAAATTAATTTATTTTTATTCCTTAAATCACACTTCGGTAAATGGTTTTGGGATACCTCCCCCTCCCTCTGATGCCCCCTCCATTCATTCTAACCCCTTCCTTTGTTGTTTGCTAGTCTGTGTTATGTCCATTGTCTCTTTCTTTCCTGGGGTAGTGTCCTTTCATTGGTGAGGGACTGTGTCCTTGGGACCAGGTGAACCATGCTGGTAGGTTTTCAGTGTTAACCTTGTGTTGGGCAGTCAGTCTATATTTATTTGTGGTCTGTCTGTTTTCTCATTGCCGGCTGCATTGCCACTCCCTTCTCTGTTCTGCTGTTTTGCCTTATAGTTCTGGCATCAGGTTTAGGGTGTCGCACCCCCAGTCATTGTTGGTGAAGAAGTTTCTCCATGGACTCAGGCATCTGATATGGCCATTATAGGTCATCTCCTCTGCCTCAGTTTGCAGCTTTACTGTGGGGCCGATACCCCCACTCTTTGGCCTTCCTCGCTCTCCCATGGGGTGGGGAGGGGTGCCTTGTTCTCCCAGACCTTCAAAATGAGGTCTTGACTCTTTCAGACCTGGTGAGTGTATAGATGCACTTCATGACATCATTTTTCTATAGTTGTTTCTCCAGTCTTGAATGTACTGACTGGTTCTCTCAATAGTCCATCTCCTGTGTCCAACTCAGACTTGTTAGCTGGATTTTCTCTGGTCCCTCGTCTGTTCTATGATGGAATTTGCATTATTTGCGTTCTTCCTCCTCCTGAAGAGTAACTGGGGTGAGAGTGAAGTGGAAGGGGCATCCCCTTCCATAGTAACCATTTTGATTGCTACAAACAAATCACCACAAACTTAGTAGCTTGTACTAACACCAGGTACATCTCTCAGTCTCCATGGGTCAGGGGGTCTGGGCACAGTTCATCTGGGTCTTCTGCTCTGGCTCTCACAGTTTGACCAAAGAGTCAGTTCACCAGTTTTCCTTTCTGGAGCTCAGCGTTCTCCTCCTCACTTGACTGCCGGCAGAATTCAGATGCTTGCCTTTGGAAGACAAGATCCATTGCCTGGAGACTGCCTAGAATGCCTGCCTACTCTGTGGTCCAGTTCCATGGCCTGTTTACACCCACAGGGACAAAGATGGAGTCTCATGAAAGTTAGCAGGATCTGGGAGTAGCTGTCGTCCTAGGAGTGCGGTTGTGTATTGGCCGGAAACATGTGACAGATTCTCCTCTCCCCAAGGGTTTGGCATGTTATTGGTCATTCTGTTTGGAAGCTTTGGTGATGACACACTTGCCCGTAGTAAATACTGGGGCAGCACACATATGTGGACTGTCCTAAGCAAACCAGGCTCTTGATATACTCTTGATAAGAGTCTGGGCAACTTACTACAGTGCCAATGGGGCCCAAGCGCAATTCTGCACAAGCAGACCTGTGAATTTCCTTTGATTTTTCTACCCATCTCTGAAAGAGGGGTGAAATTTTGCAAATACAAACTGGATGTGGATGGAAGTAGGTGATGAACAGAAAATAGAGTAGGAGAAGTTTATGAAATGCGTATCAAGACTCTCACTCCAAGTGGATGGAGGGATCTTCCCGATGCTCCCTAGCTGGGGTTTCTGAAAAAAGGGTCTTCTCCCACACTTAATGCCTCCTGGTTATGTTAGGTGGCCTACCCATTAAGAGAGAGACCTTCAATTTCCTGCACCCCAGCAGGGTTTTTTTTATACTTATACGTGGATCAGGAGCCTCACACCTCATCAGTTATATGGAGAAAATTCAAGCAGAAAGAGCAGAAAGGATTTGACTCATTCCATAGTTTTGACTAATGATTTGCTAGAGTTGAAATTAAGTAGGTACTAATGTAAGTAGGTACTTTAGTCCGCAGGTCATCTCTATGATTGTATTATTCAGAGTCGTGGTCAGGGGAAAGCCCTCTTTCTAACTGCTCCTTCTGGTTCTCTTCCATGAGAGTACTGCTTGGCTAATCTCTCTCCCTGCTGCAGTAGAGGTCTTCATATTCCCCAGTCAACTGTCCCCTCCCATGACTTAGTGATGTCAATGAAAAGGAAGTTCTCTTTTAGGAATAAAATTTTATCTGAAATGTGGAAGACAGGAAGGAGCAAGAAATACCATGAGCGTTACAGACAGAGAAAGGGTTGTGTACAACTGGCCTCAAGAGAGAAAGAGAAATTGAGGCAGTTGAGAGGGGGCAGATAACTGGACAGAATGAATGATCAATAGAGTGGCTCTGACTGAGATGGAAGTAGATTCAGAGGCAGGTCACAGAGATAGCACTTTGGGAAAGGGTGTGTGTGTGTGTATGTGTGTGAGTGTGTGGTGGGGGTATTGATAATGGGGTAGGAGATTCATGTGTGGAAACAGAAGATGTGTTTCCTTCCTGTGCCTTCCTCTTAATTTTTGCTGTGACAGAAAGTTGGTCCTGAGGATTATTAAAACAAGCAAAGAGGAAGTCGGGTCTCATTTTCAAAGTTAGGATGCTGGATGATTGAAGTGGTACTCTCTGTGTAACAGTTTAAGAAGGACCAGAACTCCTGGGTCTGAAGATCAAGGTCGCTCCTAGTGGGAGAGGGAGGAGTGTTAAGACAAAGGCTTTGACAGTCAGATGCAGTGGCCACAGGATTCTCCTGAGAAGTCTAGGCAACCACTGAGGAACATTTTCCAGCAACAAGTTACCCCTGGTGTCAAGGGACAAGGTCTTTGGGGCAAAGGATTCATGGGACCCCTGGTGGAAGATAAAGTCTGGGGAATACAAGAGAAGGGAAAAAGGAAACAGGGAGGAGGCAAATCATCAGATTAAGGGTAGAGCTGCCACCAGGCCACACCTACCAGAAGAGGGGGTTCAGAGTACCAGGGCCATTCTTAGCAGGGAAAACAGTAGGTATACACAGGGTGCAGGAAGAGGCCTGGCCCCTCCTTCCTGGGCTGCAAATGAGAGAATGTCCACATTCACAGTTCTTGTCCACAAACAGCAGACACTTTAACTGAGAGGGACTGTTAGTTTTACCTCTTCCAAGAAAGGATTTCCCAGTGGAAAAACAAAAAGACCAATGGTGTGGCAGACACTTATGCATGTAAATTCACTCCAAAGAAAGAGTTAAAGTGCTTTCTAATATAAATTGGTTTTCGGTATTTCAGTGCCAATATAATTAGATTGTAACAAGCAAAGCCCTGTAACATAACACAGCGAAAATTTGAAAATTTGATTCTGCCTGGCAAACAACCAAGTCCCTGCGTGTGCGCAAACCTGACATTAATAAGCTACAAGAGATTACATGATTTAGAAAAGAAGCACTTGGTGTTACCAAATCAAATAATAGATCTCTAGGCTATAATTAGGAGAATTGGGACTCAACAATGAAGTCATAATACTGTAATTTAGCTGTGAGTAACAGAGCCATGGAGGCACGTTAGGAGGTGGGATAGTGTCTCAGTGGAGCGCAGCTCCCAGGGGGGCGGCTGCTCCAGCACCCCACATGCAGCCACCTGTTGGCACCATGATGCCACAGGATGGACCCTGTGCTGCCTTGGCCTCCTGGCAGAAGGGCTCTGGGGCCCTGGTGCTTCAGATGCCTGACTTTAAAGATAGAACTCCCCAGGGAGAGCCGAGGATGGCAGTCTGCTGTCAGGGCAAACTGGGCAAATTGTTGCCCCAGAGTGCTATCCAGCTAACAAAGGAAGCATTAAAAATGCAGAAACATAAACAAAGCAAAGCAAACACTGTAAAAAATAAAAAGAGAATGAGAGGCCAGCAACATCATTCACAGTCCCTGAGCTGCAGGGGATTGTCAGGTTGGGTGAGTGCAGTTTTCCCCTGAAATAGTTTCTACATAGTCTGTGCAGGGCGCACTCAGCCACCTCCTGTAACACGATCCGCGCTCTTAGGTCATAAAACCATATAATTTTACGTTGAAAAGAAATGTTAGCAGGGCTTCTTAACCTGGGGTCCCCCAAGGGCTCTGTGGATAGAACTGAATTTCAATATAATTGGTTTTCTTTGTAATCCTATGAATTTTATTTTATGCATTTCAAAACATTATTCTGAAAAGGGGGTCTGTAGCAGATGTCGGAAGGGGCCCTCTGCAATCCTCCTGACTTCTCTATATGTTCCAGCTGGCTGCCGAACTGCCAGTACCTGCCTCTCTGGACCAAAGCACCCTCCATTCCACTAACTATGCAAAGCAGCCTCACCTGCTGCCTAAGTGTGTCCAGTTGGAAGTGTCAGGACACGGGCACCCAAGGGACAGGAATGTAGTTGTCCCAGACCCTACCCTCATGGTGGGCAGATGCTGAGAAGATTAGTGCTTCTTATTCTGAGATAGCCTTCACTCTTGCCTCTCCTTTCCCTGTGGGCATTTCCTCCTCCTCCCAAATAAACTACTTGCCCCAAGGGTCTGCTGCTAGGTGAAGTCAAGCAAAGATAGGGCCTACAAAGATAGGAGAACAGTGAGACTACTAAAGGGGCCCGTGCAAAGCAATAGTAATAATAATAAAGTGATAATAGATTTTGAAGTCTGCAAGGTTTAAGACAGGTCCTCAACTTAATCATCACTCCCAGCGGAGGAAACTGAGGCATAGAGGGCTAAGCACTTTGCTGTAGAAAAAAAGAGTTCTGAAGCATGACAGCTGCTTTCTACTGCTCTTATGATGATCAACTCGCCTTGCTTATTCATTCCCCTCACTATACTCTTCCAGCTAGACTCTTCCTCTCTCTTTACACCTTCCTTGCATCTTTCCAACAATCAAGGGACTACTAGACTGCTTAAAAGCAGGCTCTGGGTTGAATGGCCCTATGATCCTGCTCTCAATTTAGGCTGTTTGGCAGGTACCTTGCACTGTACCACCCTATTTTCTGTTCCCAGCCCCAAGTTGGATTCTAACCCCACAATGAGCTACAGCAAAGAGTGGAGAAGAGTCTTTCCTCCCAGAATCAATACAGATACCACTCCCATTTGTTCAGTTTCCCATTGAGTGAGTGCAAGTTTTATTCATTCCATTTCCACAATAAGCTTTAACATTGGAATGGACATGCATTCTTATTTTCTTTACACTTACATAATTTACTTATAAAGGTGATTGTTCTAATTGTTAGCAGCTTTTAAACAGTTTTTAGAAATTTTACCAAGTGATAAAAGCCAGATATAATTTATGAGGTGAAAGGAAAGTTGAGATACAATTGTAATAAGTATTCAGGAGTAAAGTCATCCAGAAATACTATCATTAATGACTTCGTCATTGTCATCATTGCCACTATCACTGTCCATCATCATCTTCCTCATGGCATAAGTAAGCTGTACTCAGGCAAAGTGACTTTACAGGAATTCTACCAAGCCAGGAAGCAAGTGTCAGGAAAAAAAGAAAGAAAATCTAGGCCAGGTAGGCATGATATGTGGTCTCTGAAAGACTGGTTTCTAGAAGTTATTTCTCCTTTTTATTGAAGAAGGTATTAGAAACCAAGATCTGGGTACTAGGTGTGCTTATTCCTACTTATTTGTCATCATCAACTGAGCAAGGGATTAAATGCATGTATAATAACCTATGATATATGGATATAGAAAGACATTTAATATGCAACTACCTGTAACTATGTTAAGTAAAATATAGGTTCATACTAATTTCTGCATACTAATCAATTCTAGTCTTTTGCCTTTATCACTAACCTCACACCCTAACAATGGGAAATCTGGTTCACAAAATCATTATCCATTTCTTCAATTCCTGATATATATATAGTGGTATTGGAATCATTGAGTCATACCAGCATGGAAATCACTTTATGAACTAAAATATAGTGGCATCTAAATTTTTTTTTTTACTTCTGTCTTCTAGACTCCATTCATTTGCAAAATTACTTACATCAGCACCTTCCTACCCTAGTCCCTTCACTCAAATGTTTCATTTGAGTAAAACATTCTACATTCAATCCTCAGATCCCCTGACCTAAATTTGTATAATTAAGGTCTACTTTTATGCTGCAAAATTCTATGAGTTTTGACAAATGCATCACTACATCATCACATAAAGTAGATTCACTGCCCTAAAAAAGTCCTCACTTCATCTATTCAGCATTCCTTCTATTTCCCCACCACTGTTATTTTTTTTTATTACATCTTAAGTTGTTTTGAGAATGACATCTAAGTTGGGATAGCACTTTATATGGTTTCATTTGATCTCTTCTCTTAGCATATCAATTATATTTCTTAAAAATATAGTCTTAGTGGTATCCCTGGACTTTGCAATAAATATTTTAAAGAATCAAATTATGCCTTCAAAATGATATTATAATGCTTTATGGATATATATGGAGACACAGATTTCTCCCAATTCCTCTTTTCCTCCAATTTTGAATTTTATCATAGCCTTCACTTAGCCATATTACTAGTATATTGCTGATATTGTTAAATAATTATTAGTTAAAAGTAAGAAAAATTTAAGCATTATTTACCTCCATTTATTCCCTCTCTATTAATCTTATTTTCTTTCTATAGACTCAAGTCTGACAGAAAAAATTTTCTTTCTGTCTGAGAAACTTCTTTGCCTTGTTAGTAAGATTTGTTGGCAATAAATTCTGTTTCTGTTTGTCAGAAAAGTCTATTTTTTCCTTTATTTTTGAAAGTTAATTTTACTGGATATAGAATTCTAGGTTGGTATTTTTCTCCTTTGACAGTTAGTCACATCAATTCATTCTCTTTGTACTTGTATGGTTTCAGAAGAGAAGGCTGCTAAAATTCTTAACTTGTTCCTGGATAAGGAGGCTTCATCCACCATTATTCCCAACTCTGGTTTACGTGATGTGCCAAAATGTATGTTGTTAAACACCATATTGCCAGGTATGCAATATGGTGTTTGTCATTAGTAATTTTGGAAAATTCACAGCCATTAGTATTTGAAATATTTTTTGCTCCATTCTCTCTCTTATAGTATTCCTGTATACATTACACCTTTTGATATTGTTCATAGTTCTTGAATATCGTGTCATTCATCTTTCCTTCATTTATCCCTCTTCGTTCATTTTCAGAAGTTTCTGTTGACCATATTTGCTAATTTTTTCATAGTCATATCCAGTATATTGATAAGCTTATCAAGGACATCCTTAATTTCTGCTATAGTTTTTATATTTCTAGCATTTCCCTTTAATTTTTTTCTTAGACTTTCTGTAGTCCTGTTTATACTACCAATCCATTTTTGCATGTTGTCTGCTTTTTCCATTAGAGCTTTAACATATTAATCATAGCTATTTTAAATGCTCTGATAATTCCAACATCTGTGTCATATCTGAGTCTGATTCTCATGCTTGTTTTATCTATTCCAACTGTGTTTTTTCTTGAATTTTAGCATATCTTGTAACTTTCCCTGTTGAAAACCAGACATGCTGTATCAGACAGTAGAGCTGAAGTAAATAGAATTTTAATTTGGGAATTTATATTAGTCCATCTAGGAGTTGAATTGTGCTTAACATCTCTTATAAATGCTAGAAGCTTCAAATTTCTCCTTTGTTCTTGTTTTTGTCTCCAATGTTGCCTGAATTCCTCAGACAGAGCCTTATATTTCTTTCAGCAGAATTCCTCTATTATTATGTTGAAGGGTCTTAGTGTGCTGCTAAGATGGGCAGTAAGGGAAATACTCTAATCTAATGAATTCTTGGTCTTTTAATAGGCCAGTACCACTGGCTGTGACATTCAAAATTTTCTTGCATTGGTAATGATACACTCTTTTAGGTGGAGCAGACTAAAGGGGGCTAAAGTTGACTACTTATACTTCTCCCAGGTACAATAGAGCATTGGTAGTCCTTGCTTTCCTGGAGAGTAAACTTTTGTTACAGAAAATGTGTAAGCATATTTCATAATGACTAATCTCCTTTCCCTGCCAAAGACACCAGGAGATTCTTCTTGCATTTTCAACATATGGACCTGGAGAGACTTCTAGAGGAAAAGTTAAAGAAAGTGTGGTGGTTCCCTAAAACAAGAGGTTTCATGAGTTTTTTCCTTCTTAAGTTAGCCCACACAGTATCTCAAACAATTCATCAACATAACCAATTCTATGTTCCTCCTGTCTTATGCCTCTAGCATCTTCAGCTCCAGGTAAGCAGATCTCAGCTGTATCTCTCTGTATTGATTGATTGCTTTGAATTTTGGAGTATTGGTTTACTCTGTCACCTCAGTTCCCTTATGGGCAAGAAAAGTCACTGATTTTTTAGTTTTTTCACATTTTTTTGTAGGAGTAGAAGTGATGATGTATAAACCTTTTATATGTAGAGCTGAAATTGATTATGAGATATTTAACCTTAGAGTAGAAGAAAGTTATGACATAAAAGGACATTCTATTTCTATTATTTCTATCTTTTTCTTCCTGTGGAATTGAAGAGTGAAGTATAAAGACAAAGGCTAATAATGGACTTCCATTTTCTTCCTTCTCATCCCTCTGCTGAACCTTAAAAGGAACTACCTTAAAAACATCCAGATTTGGGTGAGAAGTACATAATTAGGGTGGTTTCCACCATATTTCAACCATAGTATTCTGGAGAAAGAGTAACTCCAGGGAGAAGTATCCCACCCCATTTGACATTATAAAGGCATAGAAGAAAAGGCTGGTTTCCAGTTCTTAGGGTTCTATTGGTTTCCATGAGGTGTTGGAAGAACTCAGAAGTTACTGAAAGGAGTCTCAAAAGGCAGTTGATTGCAGTTGACTTGGAAGCCAACAGATCTTCTGTGGAATCTTTCACAACAAAGATAGAGATGACTCCCAACAGATGATGCAGAATGGAAGCCAAGGCTGCTGGAGTCTTGGCAGAGCCTCACATGTGTCTCGAGTGCCAATAAGAGCTGAGATGAAGATCAGGCAGCCAGGGAGGGCTATTAAATTGAGATCAAGCTGAGAGAAAGAAATAAGGTTAAGGAAAACTCTTGCTGAAGACTTAGCCACAAATGGATGAGTACCATCAGACAGGAAAAATTATGCCAGTCTCTAGAGAAGATAGACTGGAGGCCCTCACTGTCTAGAAAAGATACTTCTCTCCCCACAAACAAGATTACTTAAATGTGATCTTTCTTTGCAATCAAAGATGAGGAAGAAAATATTAGAAATCTTCTTATTTCTGTGTATCAGAGCAGAATTATAGATTTGACTAAAAAAGTTAATAATGTGCCATGCTAACTATCAGGCAACATATGAAGAATGTCAGAGATGTTTAGAAATTTAAATAAAACACATTTTCCCTTTGCCCATCTGAGTATAATGGGCAATTTGTGACTGCTATATACTCCTTTCCATTACTCTGATTTATCTTCTTTATAACATTTGTTATTATCTGAAGGTTCCTTATTTATTCATTTGATTAGTTTGTCTAATACTATAAGAGGAAGATGCTGAGAAAACAGTAGCTTGACTTGTCTCATTCACTGGTGAGTGACTTATCTCATCCATCTTGAAGGTATTTAGCAAATAGCTGGAAGACAAATGATGCTGGGCAAAATCTTTTGATCAGATGAAAGAAATGAGTATGGGAATTTTGAAACTCAAATAGTTATTATATTAACTAATATTTATTAAGTGCCAAAGATATTACAGGTAGTAATGATTTAACACTCATGATGACACCATAAAGTCTACATTATTATTATCTATAGTGAGGCAATGGGAGCACAGAAAAGTTAAGTAATCTGTCCAAGATCACAGAGCTTACAAGGCAGCCAATACCTACCCACCATACCACTTACCTCTAGGAGTCTCTTATGTGGCCTCAGCTCACTGCCTCTATCCCCACCCCCATCCTGCCACCTCCCTCACACCAGATGAGCCACAGACGGCGAAGTAGGCAGGGAACACTTCTTAAGATGTTTTCATCGATTTTGCCAACACTCAGCTGCTTTATAGGCTCTGATGAAACATTTGTGACAACCACAGCAATTGCAATGATCATTTCCATGCTGAAAACATTTGCCTACAAAGCAGACATTTTCTCTTCAAAGTAAACATTGGTGCTGCTGAGAAGCTGCCACCCATACCCATGCATGCTGCTGGCTGAGAATTCAAATGCCTGGAAAGCACAATCTGCTCAAGTACTGAAGACAAAAGACAACAGGACACGGACTTCTCCTGGTGGCCTTGTCTGACACTCCCAGACCAATCACCCCCCTCTTCACCCCCAACTCTAATCCTCCCAAAAGACCACTTAGTTTAAAAACTCTAGTAATACCAGGCATCCAGATTAACTCTTCCTGATTCTGGTTCTTTACTCTGTGTGACATAGATGATGCTGTATTGATTGATCTTAAGGCCAGTACTTAGGACACTTGCTCATCTAAGTAATTATAAACAGAGGAAGACCTTGAAACCCCATGAAGTTGGTTTTCTTAGAGTTCAGAGGAAAACTGCAGAGAAACCAATAGAATTGTGTGGATTTTTGTGTAGATGAAGAATTCCCTTAGAGCAGTTGCCCAAATTATATTACAGTACGCTATATTCCAAAGACTTAGGTTCTATTTCGTGTAGGGAAGCCCTCATTGTCCAATAAAATTTAAAATTGTAAAATTAATCTGAATATAAGGTAAAAACAAGTTTCTATCTGTAGGACTTCTCAAAACCTTTCTAAGTCAGTTACAAAAAGGATCTGCAACAGGCTGAGCAGTGTATAATGTTTTACAAATGCATTTGACCTTAGAGCAGTTTCTTTGGCTTTCCAGAGTCCTAATGGATCATAAAACTAAACTGAAGAAATGCTACCTGCACAGGCAAAGGGAGAACCTCCGTAGTCTAACAGGGTTTTGCACAGAGAATCTGTCGTTCGGCAAGATTCCTGATTATGGAAAGACTCTCTAGGTCCAGATGGCATCTCTGTAGGAAGAACCTCCCAGACACGTGGATGAAGATGCTGTAGACATAGTGCAATAGACCATGACACACTGAGCATGTGCTGGTTCTTACAGGAGGCTGGTTAGCTCTGACAGTCCTGCGAGGTTTGCAGTGTCATCCTAATGCACAGAAACGGAGCTCAAGGGCTGTGGAGGCTGGGCAGTGGGCTTACACAACCAGATAAATAGCTCCTGAAAAGAACCAGAGTACCTTCTCAGAGGAACACTAACACCCAAAAGGATGGACCAAAAGTTGCCAATAGTTAACCTCTCTTTCCAGCGTCTGGTATCAGCGAGACCCACCTTATCTGACCTTGCTGGCTCACTGTTTGCAGGACCTGACCAAAACCATATTTCCTTCGGGCAGTTAATGGAAGGGGGCAAGTACCCCTTTCCAAGTCAGACAGAAGCCTTTTCTCATCTACACACTGAATCACCTGCTTTGCTGGAGCTCCTAAGTGATCGCGACAGTTGCGTTTTCGAAATATCAGTCGGCCTGTTCGAGTAATTTTATACTTAAATTATTTAAATTCAATCTATCCATTGAAGCAATTTCCCCTGCACAGGAGAAGTGTTTTCTTTTTTAGGGAACTGAAGCATGATAAATAAATGAATAAAGACTAGTAGCAGTCTCTCTTTCACTCTCTCTCATTCTCTCTCTCCTGAAGAAAGCACTTCAACTGAACGTCCCTTCTGTCAGAAATCTTGGAACTCATAATATTCCCTGTGGTTCTGCTGCTCAGCATTAAAAATAACCAAAGACTTGAGTCACAGTTTTGTGTTTTGGTTTTTTTTTTTGCCTAGACACGAAGCGCATTTTACGCCACAATGCCCGAGATGACACAGGGACTGCTCAGAGCTTGCTAATATTCTGTGCTGCCTCTCTCCCCAGGCCTGCAAGCAGTTAGAATGGCTTAGTGGTGATCACAAATGCTGTCCCATTTGGAAAGCACTTCTTTAAGGCAGCGCAGATTAAAATTCATGAAAGATGGCTTGCTTGCATAAATAAATTAAAAGCTGCAAAACTAAAGTTTAAACACCCATACACAACTAGCATTTTGCAAACACCATATGCACCATGGTTCTCAATTCTGGGCTGTCATGCAGGAAGTAAGAAAAGAGGCCTCATTGGGTTTGAATGCATGAAACTGGAAGCACCTTGATCACCTTTGGCACAAAGGACCCTCAGCAGCTAAGTGTGAACTAATTGATTTTAACCTTGTCTAAATGCATATGGATTATAGGGGAGGATGCCAATATCTGGAGAGTATTGTAAAATGAGACTGAGAGAGAGGAAAAGACACAGGCTTGGCGATCAAATAATATCAAGTTCAAATCTCAACTTTCGAAATTATTATGCTGCTTTGGGTAAAATCCATAAGAAGTCTATGATACCCTACTTTTCTCATCTGTAAAACAGGCATAAGAAAACTAACCTCTAAATTCAGCTGTTGTGTGGAAAGTCAATGATGTACTGCACATTTCACATCTGCCAGAGGAAAGCTTGACAAACTGATGATTTCCTTCGTCCTGCTCTTAGCTGACATTTGTACAGTGGTGGCCTTGGGAAAGAGCATAAGCACTGGGATCAAAAGCTCAGCTTTGCACCCTGGCTCTGTCACTTGATTGCGTGACCTCAGAGAACTCATTTCATCTCTGCAAGCTTGTTTCTTCATTTTCAAAGTTAAGATAGTATCGTTACCTTTATTCCCAAGTAAACATAATACCTGGGAGGTAGTTGATCCTTGCTATCTACATGGTGCACAGCTGGTCCCCTGATGGCCATTTCTTAAGCAAGAAAACCAATGCCAAGAGAGGGGGAGGGGGAAGACTGAGCCCAAAGTGACTGGGAAGGCAACTTGCAGACCCAGAATCAAAGGGCAAATGAACTTACCTCCTCTGCTTTATGCATTCTGGGCCTTCCTACTACCCCACAGTGCCTGTAGCCTACCAGGGGAACACCTGGTAGGTTTACCCCATTTTCTTCCATATGCTATGAAGCTTTGTTGCCAAGTTGTGATTACTGGCACCAATGGGATGAACTTCAGCTTTTCCTCAGTAACGAATGTGTTTCTTGATAAGTTTTCTGAATTACTGAGCTATCTAGTCTTAGATAAAGGAGTGCTAAAGCTGAGTTTCCTAAAGTTTGTAAGTAGGAGTGATGAGTTCATTAGGAAACTGCCTTGTGGGGCAACTTGCAGACCCAGAACCAAAGGGCAAATGCATAAATATATTATGCATAGTATATTATGTATAGTAGGTATAGTACAGGCTTAGTTTAGGTTCCTTTAGTAATTTTTCTAGGTTGGGAATCAGATCAGGAGTCTAGGAGAGTACATCTGTCACTCTAAAAATGAACTCTCCAGGTAGACAGTAAAGCTCAGAGAACATCAAGAATAGAACCCAGGTACAAGACAACAGGTCCCAATACACAAATTGCATCTGTCAGTGGTCTTGTTGGCAAGCAATGACTATTATAATCAAATTAAGGGTATAAAATGTAGACTAGTCATCTGGAATACTCTTACCACAAAATACCTAGAAATGTTAGAAATGATGAAGTATATACAAACTTAGGTTTTCAAGAAAGTAAATGAAATCCCGAAGGGGATGAAAGTAAAATAGAAAATATACTCTATGAGCTAATACTGAAAACTCCCTGGTAAGTGGAGAGGAGATGGGAAGAAGCATTTAGGGCATTTGGGGGAGGGTATCAGTAAGTCCCACTGACATAAGGATTTGGGATTTTATATTTCTTTTGAAACAAAAGACAAAATCCTGGGCCTATACATTTGATGTTTGAATGAAGTCCTTTTCATGAAGTCAAACACGTGAGGGGTTACATTGTGAGTAAAAGAACTGATTTAAAAACCTACTCAATCATTCCTTATGCACAATTTGCTTGTCTATGCTGATTGCACTCTGGGAGAGAAAATAAAGTCTTTTTTAAGAATATATAACCAGAGGGTATGCCTCACACAGGTTTAGAGTTCAACTTTATATTATTCATATTGTTTGCCTTCCCAACATGACAATTAATCATGAGAAATGTACTAAAATAATTAGATCCCAAATAAGGAATATTTGGGGGCATATGACAGAAGCAAGACTAAGAAGTATCTGGAGGGATGAACCCTCAACCCAGGTAGTAAAGGAGTCACACACACACACACACACACACATGCACAAACTATGAAAGATGAATAGTTAATTCTCTATCATGAAATATTTGAGTATAGCAGAGACTCGCCAAAACTTCCATCCTCCCTTAATTAGATGTTAGAAATTGTCAAATATTTTGGCATTTAAGGACAGTCATATGAATGTTCTGACTTATAGGTTATTAACTGACATGTTGTATGGGAGGTTTTAGCAAAGTTCTTTAAAAGACAACTGAAGTATGCCTTTGTTCCTTCTTTCCTAGTTGGAGTATAGATGCAATGATTGGGACACCATCTGGGACCATGAGAACAGCATCTCAATACTGGAATGTCTACATCATAGAGGATTTTTACACAAAGAGAAAAGAAATTTCTGTTGCTTAAGTCATTATTTCCCATATTTCTGTAACTCACAGAAAATTGAATCTCAGCTAGTATAACAAGGGGACAACCAAATCAATAAGTCAAATAAGGGCACAATCAAATAATAAGTCAAATCAGCAGGCAACATTAACAACAGGATTATCCTCCAAATATTTAGATAATATGAATTTTGTAAAGTGATGGTGAAATAATTGCCTAACTAATTAGAAAGAAACACAAAAGAAGAAATAAATATATGCAAATAATATATGCAGAAAAGAGTAGGACAAAGGAAAATAGGCAGATATTTTAAAGGACCAAAACCAACAATACAAATGAAGTGAAGTTATTGAAACAAAGATCCCACTGAACAATTAAATAACCCATTATGAAGAAAGGAAGAATTAGTGAATTTGAAGAAACTGAGAAAATTACCTAAAATGTAGCATAGAGAAATAAATGGATATAAGGAATGTAGAAAAATACAAAGATAAGAATAAATATATAAATATATATATTTATATTTATAATATATTATAAATTCCAAAAGGAAACATTATAGAAAATGGGGGAGATATCACATTTGAATATCTAATAGGCTTAATAGATAAAAGATAAAAAATAAAAACATAGCCAGACTACAAAAAATTAACAGCTGAGTACCAAAAATTTTAATTCTGAGTGGGTAGATCATATGGACCTAATGTGTTCCAGGTCAGAAATTGAGTGCAGTGTGGTACAATACAGTCCCAGTATTACAAAGGATACTGAAAGGCTGAATATAAGATAAAGACATGCTTAGATGTAACTTCTTCACTTGAAAAAGAAAACTGAAGTGTTTCTAAACTGATAGTAGGGAAGTTAGAAGACACCTATAACCTGAAAAATAAGGTGACTTTTTTTCATACCCAATACTGCTGTGTGTTAGAAGCCCTAAAGTATTACTGCATAAGGAGGACTGACTCTTGACTGGGAATTTGGAGTCCAGTGAAACTGGCCATGATAATCATTATGTGATGGAGGAAAGCTCCAAGAAAGAAAGACAAATCACTGAAATTAAAACCTCCTACTTAAATTGAGTCTATACTAAATGTATGAAATCACTGAAAACATTTAAAACTAATAGATATAGTCAACAAAATTAAAAATCAGAATATATATTCAGAATATAAATGTCAATTTAATATAATTGCTTTTATTTATTAAGTCAATCTGCCAATGATATTAAAGTGTTAGTTTCTAAAATTCTTAGAAAATAACTAAGAAATAAATTCTATTTAAGAATGAAACAAAAAAATCAGAAAACAAAATCAGCATATATCAAAAGGAAATAATTACCATTCTTAGAAGTGTAAAAATGAAATCACTGAAATAAATTCTAAATAAAATAAACTGAATCAGACACAGTTGAAATGAGAATTAGTGAACTAGAAGATAGTAATTAGGAGTTCATCCAGACTTGAGCAGGGAAACAGTATTTTCTTTTTAATTCATGGAAAGAACAGTTAATAGACATAAAGGACATACATCTAATTAGAGTTTCTGATAAAAAAATAGAGGAAATGAGTTAATGTTTTGCAGAATATTAGATTTCTCTAGGGATATATGAGAAGAGCTATGTAAATATGGAAGACTAAATGCATTTAGTAAACGTTTACCCTTCTTTAAAACTAACTGAAATGGCAATAAGTGAACTTTAAAAGGCATACATCAGTAGAGGGAAAAAAGGTTAAGAGAGAATAGCAGCAACATTTTGAGAAGCAGAAATAAGTTAAAATCTGGCACAGCAAATATGAGAAAGCTGAATCTTAAATCAGCTGAAGAAAAATCAAGAGGAAAGCCAGCTTACATCACTGAACTCTCCAAGAGCTCAGGAGTTCACAGTCAACAACTTCTGACAAGCAGAATAAAGATGAGGCCGAGGCTGAGAATCTATAAAAGAGCAAGTTAGTTCACATACCACTCTCATGCAGCAGGAGATGGACATTGAATCCTCTAAGCAGTGGCAAGGTCATGGGAGCAGTAACTTCAACACCATTTGAGAATTTGTTACACATGCAAATTATCAAACCACCCCCTCAACTTTTTAAAGCAGTGATTTTACAAACCCTCCAGGTAAAGCTTAGGAACCACTTCTCTAAAACAAGGAGTTGTTGAACTGCAGGATATTCAGTATAATTGAGTTAGGGGTACATACTGAAAATAGAGGAATTTAGTAAAAGTTTACTTAATGAATGTTGAGCTTCGTCACTATTTCATCCCTGATTCCAGATCCCTGACAAATAGAATCCATTCAGACTCCAAGAAAGAGAACGGCAGTGTTCATTCTGGGCATCTGACAGACTCAAACGGAAAGCCCTTAAGATATTAGCATGAAAGGTTCTACAAAGCAAAAGTCCACCAGATTATCCAACCCATAAGATCAGAGTTAACAAATTTCATATACGCCTATAACCTTTACTCACCAATGAAGTCCCCTGTTCTAAAATTTGATTAGATAACTGAGAATCATCAGAAGTCCTGACATCCAGTGAAAGCTATGACATGATAGACATTAAAAGAAAAGTTGAGGCAATGTTGAGGAAAAGAAACTTGGGAGAGAAACTTTTAAAAAATATTCATCACTCATATTTTTGAATATTAATGCTGTGGTCATGCAGAGAAAATGAAAATTGTTGCTATTTAAGGGAGAAAAGATCTTGAAAATTAAAACTATAACTGAAATGAAAATCACAAAATTACTAAGTAAAAACATCTAGAAGATATACAAAGATTGAGAGGCAACATCAGAAACTAAATGTGAAACAAATTAAAATAGAAATAAGAAATCTAATAACCACATAATTAAAGTTCTAGGGAATTTGAGGAAATAAGATTAATTCAAATATATAATTCAAGGAAATTTCCTAAGACTGAAGAACATAAGTTTTATTGTTGAAAGTTTCACCAAGAACAGTGAATTTTTAAAAAGAGACCTAGACTAAGCATTTTTTTATGAAATTTGCAATTAAAGGATCATGAAAACTTTCCCTAAATTTCCAAAGCTTTAAAACACTCACACAGCCTTGTTGTGTAGTGAGAATGACTGCAGACCAATATCAAACTGGAGACTGAAAGATTGTGAAGTAAAGCTTTCAAAATTCTGAAGAAAAACTATCTCTAATATTGAATTCTAATCCTAGTCAGATATGTGGGTAAAATAAAGTCATTTTATATCAGTGAGGTTACAAAATATTACTTTCCATTCAGTTTTCTCAGAAAGTCACTAGAGGATGCATATCAACAAAAATTAAGAAGTAATCTGAATAAGAAGTTCACATAGGGTACAGTTAAGGGAGAATCAGCCTAGGAGAGAGGTAAAGGAAGGACACCCCTGAGAAAATGGGAAGGCAGACCCCCCCCCCCCCCCGCAGAAGATTGCTATGTATAAGCCTTGGGGTATTGAAAGAGAGCAGGAAAATCCTGAAGAGAAAAATGATAGATGAATTGAATTCATATAAACAGAAGTTTGAGGGCAGATTGAGACATTTCACGGACTTTGGGAGCTAATTACTGACATATATATATGTAAACCCTACCAAATGAAAAGTATGTCAAATATGAACCTAGAAAAATCCAATGTTGTAAAGGAAAGAGAGTCATCAGTTTGTGAAATAAATTACCTATAAATATCATTACATGGGATAATAATATTTTCACTGGATATTTACCTCTCAGAATTGTAATATTACTGTAGAATAATTAGAATGATGTGGAATATACAAAGAGTGTGCATTGGTTAGGGGGAGCAAGGCGAGCTAGATTCTTCCATTGTGGAAAGTCCTTAAATGATGCCTAAAGCAAAAACACTCAAAAAGTAGCAATATGAGTTTTTGCTGGAAGCTGTGGGGTGAAATAATAAAACTATCCTTTTCAGGGTAAAGTTGTTTTCTCTGGAAGGGGAGGATGGGCAGAGGGGGACAGAGGATTTTGGTTTGGTATCATTGACTTCATACAGTTATTTGATTTTCCACATTTTATCCAAAAAATAACTTTAAAACAAAATTTTAAGAAATTAAACAAAGAATGAAATTACAGTGGAAACATAGTAGTATAAAGACCTGTTCTATTTATTATGGTATCATTGCTATTATTATTTATTAAGGATGATGACTTTATTTAAAGTATCATAATCTTTGGGGGGTAAATTACCCCAGGAGAGTGTATTCATTTTTCTTATTTAAATTAGTTCATTTTTAGTAAATATAATTTTAGGGAGGAAAAAATATGATTTTGCAGGTGAAGTGAACTGTTCCAAGGAGATGCTGATCTTTTTAACACTCTGAGAAGGCAAGAGCAGAGGGGAGCAGAAACATTTCTTTTGGTGGCAGGGAGACCTTGCTGAAGTAACATGAGAACCCCCAAGTGCACTTGAGACATGCCTGACAATGCTGAAACAGCAAGTAGCCTCATCTTCCATCTTGCATTTTGAAATAGGAAAGAAAACAGATGGAATAGCTTTTTTATTATTTTCCACAACCCAAGAGGAAACTCACTTCAATTTTAATAACATTTCTCTTTCTTATTTATCATCATGCAAACCTTATAAAAATTGCAAACTCCAAATTTGGGAGAATAGAGTGGCAGAATGAAAAAGAAAATATTTCTTGTAGCTAGTCTTATTTTATGAAACTAAAAATAAATTCCATGTTACTTTTGAAGGAGAAAACAGATGGATAATAGCTAATTCAATAAATAGCTATGAAATCATAGAACTGGCTCTGAGAAACACAGCAGGAACAATATTCAACGTCAAAGCACAGACCTGATCTGCTGCAGACACAAGTCCTGCTTCTTCTACTCCTGACTCTGCAGCTTATACTGATGACAGGACCAGTCATGGATAATCCAACACCAGTTCACACAGTCAGGAATGCTGGTCCACTCTTCATCACGGACCTGCAAGGAACTCTTACATCACTGACTAACTAGTGATACTCCTTGCATCACTAACTCCTGACTGGAAGCTGTGGGTGGTGTTTCTGCACTTGGATCATGTATCCCTCTTGTACTCACCGGAAATAGAAGAAAGAGTATTTGGTATTTTCAATTACCCACCAAGACTCCTAATATGGAAGAGGTGTTTGATGTGGCAGAGACATCATAATAGCAAACATGACCATTCTCCTAAGTCTTACAAAATAGTAGTGAAGCATATAGACTCAGCAGTCAGATTAGTTAGGTTGGAATCATGTCCTTTGTTTCCTTAGCAATTCAGTCATGCAGAGTCCTACCTTAAGATCTTACTGTTGCCTCTCCCTGGGATTCACTGACTTCAGACATGGAATTCTTCACCAGCCTCATCATCTTGCTGAGGTAAGCTATTCGAAGTCACATCCTCTTCATTCTCCCATCCTAATAACCTGCTTCTCCCAAGATCTTACCACCTTCATATGAATTCATCGCTTTGGGATGAACTACATAATTTTCCTGGTGATCTTTTTCCTTGTTGTTTCTTCCCTCCTCCAGTACTCTAACTGAATGCAAGACCCATGAACATAGGGCTTCATCTATATTGCTCACAGTTACAATCCCAAAAACACACAGGGGTTTCTGGCACATACTGGACATTCTATAAACATCTGGTGACTGAATAAATTGGGCTCATCATTGAACACTTCTCTGAGCCAAGTTCACCATTTGTAAAATGGGGTTACTAATATAAACTGCATCATGGGCTTTTTGTGTGAAAAGTTAAGTTAGATTAGCATTGTGTCTAGATAGGTGATAGTCTCCTTATTGTAGACACCATGTGTTTCTTACTTCCATTTCAACCCCCCACCTGAAATTGGTTCATTTAGACCAAAGCATCTGCCACTTCAGGAAATCTCTCCAGGTAAAGTCAGAGAACACAGACATCATATTCTTGGCTTTCAGTTCGATGCTGTCAGTACAAAAAACAAAACATATTTAGACTACGCAGAACCGGTTTTTCTTGTCTTACCACTCATCCCCATAAAAACTTTCCAAGGTGGGAAGAGCACCACAGAGAAAGCAGTAGGATTCTCAGAAAAGTGCTCTTCTACTCTCCACCCTCCTCTCTAAACCCACCTCCTTGGTGTCAACTGAAAAACAGAAAAGTGGGCATGTACTCCTCCAAAGGTGAAGACACAGGGTAGCTAGGATTTCCAGTGACCCCAGCATAATATGCAAAACTGTCAGGTTTTTCTGCACCCCCAAGATGATATTAGAATCAAACGAAAAAGATATCACAGCAGAAGTGAGCATTGAGCACATAGTCAGGGAGCAGGCAGGACATAGCAGTGCCTTTAGACCTGGGACAAGATGACAGGGCCAAAGAGCAGGCAATCCATCTTGACAGTCACTATCACTGGAAACACTGGTCTTGGATCAGAACCTCAACTTTTCCTCCATCCACACCCATGTCAGGTTTACAACTCAGCTCTGAATGTAAATGCCACACCAAAGGAAAAAAAAAGGGAAATCTTCTTAAATACTGAACTTACATCTAATGCATCTTAGAAAACCCCCAGATAACCCACACAACTAGAATTGGGTGTGAGCATTCATGCAGAATGATGTCTTCTAATCACTGTCTTCTAATCACTGAACCCCAAGACCCTCGAATCAAAATATGTTTGTGTTAGGAGGTTAAGGTCCTCCTTCAGGAAGCCTAATGAGTGAATTGTGATACCAAAGAAGGAAATCCTTTCCTGAGTCAGCTGAACAAGTCTCTGGGCACCTAGCCTAGCTCCAGCTACAGTGGCTCAGTCCTACATTGTGAGAGTAACAGAAGCCCAGATGGGGGTCAGCAGCCGAGGCAGGAGTCAACATACCCAAATGATTGCCAAGGATCACCAGTCAGTCATGCAGGTTTTGCTAAAGATACCACAGGACTGGGTGGAGGGTTTGGGTTCATTTCCATGTTTATGACCACACACTCCTGGATTTTCCTCACTGGGTACATGTGAGTTAGAGAAACAAGGAATGAAGAAACTGTAAAACATCACTGAGTTCAGGGCAACTCCTTTTCTCCCTGCTACAAGGTATGTGTATGTGTGCTTGTGCATACACACACACACACACACACACACACATACACACACCACACAATCCTGGACCACTCCACTTTTGGAAAGGAAGACTTTTCTGGAATAAAAATGATCCTTCACTTTTAGGTCCTTCACTTACTTCCACTTGTTAGAACTGCTATTTAAAAGATTTTTGCGTGTGTGTAATTCTCCATTTTATATCCAAGACTCTCCACTTTACCCCCAGTACTTTTTGCACTTTATCTCCTGCCTTTTAGGCTCCAGATCTTTCTCACAATTCTCTCAATGACATGTGAGCACAGATTCATGTCAGAGGTGTTGTTTCAAAACAAGACAATTCTGTTGGGGAATGCCCTCAGTTGTCATCTCAGATCAGGAACAAGCTAAACACTCCCTGGGCTGTGAATGCAGATCCTCCCCTGCTGAATGTAACCCTAGAACATGAGCAGATGTAGATTTGAAAAGTGAAGGTTCAGAGAATGGATGAATTTCCATTTTTCATAATGACAAGTTCTTAATCCACAGAAGTAAGTATCACAGTTGAAGTCAGTTAAAATTGCCTGCTCAAACCCCATCACCTCCCCCTGTCTTATGGGATCTCAATGTCCTTGCTTAATAAAGGGGTGGTGTGGGATCTTTGAATGGAGACTCCGTAAACAAGAAGAAGCTCAGAAAGACAGACATAGACTCCTCCAGACTAGGAGACTTGAAGAGATTAGGCGAAATCTTCTGGCCAATAACATGCTCTGACACCACCTAGAAAAAGGCAAGGGAGCTCTTCATTCAGAATGCAGGTTGGAGTGCATGTGTTCTCCAGAGGGACGCCAAACCTGCTTTGAAAGCACACCACCAAAAACCATACATCCCTTCCAATGGCGGCTTCTCTGAACATGATGTCTTTATCCTCATAAAAGCTCACCACTCTGGCAGAGAAAGAAATTGCCCAAAGCCAAAGCATCAATTAGGTCTCAAAGAACTCTGAGATAATAACTAACCATTACTGAGCTCTTACAACATGCCAGACCCTGCTGTAGGTGTGATTTGATTCCCAAGCCATGAAATTCTTACAACCACCCTCGGAGGCAGATATCACTGATTATATAGTCCAAGGTCACACCACTAATAAGTGACCAACTGGATTCCAGCCCAAGGAGTCTGTCTTCAGTTATGGGAGCTAAGTCACCTCATTCCTGAATTCACCCATTAGAGTCCTTTATCCAGTGAGTACCCAGGCTTGCTTCATGTTTTTATCTGTACTGCCCTGACCAAGGGCTATTTTAAGACAGACATTATGTCTATCTAATTGATGGCCATATATCCTCAAATCCTAAAAATAAGTAAGACTCAAAAATGTTTAGTTTATATAGAATTTAAGAGCAACTTTAAGCAGTAAAACCTTGCACTATTAAATAGAAGAAAATGAATGATAAGCAATATTATTTGTAAATTCTTGTACAATAGTAGTCATATGAATAAATTACATTTATTTCTCTTATAGTTATCTTGAATCTGTGTGATGTCAAAACAATCATTAGTCCAGTTTCACAGACAAGAAACTGAGCCACAGGAAATATAATTGGTGTGCACAAGAACAGCTAGATTCTCCTTTAACATTTGACTTTTTTGCCATGCCCTCAATTATGACCCAACATACAACCACTGGGCTAGATAGAGTAAGAAGGAGAAAGGAAAAGGACATTCAGGGTCTAAGGACGAGTGTACTGATCAGAGATACAAGGGAGTCTTCCAGGAGGTAGCACCTGACCTAGACTTGGAGGATGGGTAGTATTGGGACATGCAGAGATGGCTAGGCAGTGCATTTCATGTGGAGGGAATTGGATAAGCCAACACATAGAGGTAGAAAACTGTGGCATGTACAAGAAAATCAGAATTACTTTCAGTTGGCTGCAGCTCAGGATGAGTGAAGAGAAATGCCTGAGATTGAATTGGAAAGGAAAACTGGAACCAAATTTGCAAAGAGTTTAGAACGATAGACCTAGGGTTTGGATTGAGTTAACAGGCAAAATAGGGAGACATTGCAGGCTTTTGAAGAGGGAGTGATTTATTAGAGCTGTGTTTAGGATGACTTAGCAATCAAAAAGAAGATGGTTTAACGCAGGGAAATATTGGCAAGGTAAAGAGCAATTAGGATTACGTGAAAAATGGATCAAAGTCTTAAGTAGGCACAGGGAGAAGAGACCAGAAGCAATTGATAATGGAGAGCCAAAAATCAATTACTTAGCTACTGGTAAGGTGTGAAGGCTGTGATGGAGGAAAGAGTTAAGAGAGATGTTAAGGTTTTCCTCCAGACTAAGAAGATGACAGTTCCCTTAACAGAGCATGTACGTGGGAGCACAGACCTTGTCAGGGCTGCTGGGTGAGTGAAGCTAATGAGCCATTCCCCACACACTGGGAACATTTTCTAAAGGGTCACATCTAAATTCCAGGCCATCTGCCCCCTCCACCAGGAGAGCTTCAGTTGGTAAGTCAGGGCTCCACTTCCATTTCTTAGACAAATTCTCTTTCTAAATTTGATTTATGTAGGGCAGTGTATATCTGGTACCAGTGTCAGGCATGAATAGCTGCCAAACACACACACACACACACACACACGCCCACCACCACTAATGACCAGCAGCTTAATGAAACCCCCTCCTCTGTGTGAGCCGCATTAGTGAGTTGATCCAGTAATAGAAGACAAGCCGTACAAATTGAAAACTAAAAACTTCCAGATTTCATCCTGCTTTTCCTTATGTCACTTATTTTATGCTGCATGAATTGGATATTAGTTTCCCTGTTTCGCTGAAATGTCGGATCACTAGGGTAGCGAGAGCAGACTCAATTTCGCTTCGAGTAATAGAGTGAGATTATTCAAAATTATTTCCAGTGGGCTGAGCTTGCCTGTTCCTTCTGTTATGAGAATAGAAGTAAACAACTCGCCACCCTCCTCGCAAGCTGACATCCTTGACACAGCGCCCCTTTGCCTAGCTCCTTAATCGCAAGAGCATTTTGGTTTTAGCCACGCTCAATTAATTCATCCAGGAAAGGGTCCAGTCAGAAAGAGTTGATTTAAAGTGAGATAAACTGGGCATCTGCTTGGAAAACCAGATGATCCCAAATATGTCTTTCATCGTGAGAAAATGAAGAGCCCTCTCCACGTTTAAAGCAGTAACTTCTCAGCAGTTTTATATTTTTTTTTCTTTGAAAGTTTCAGCAGTGGCAGTCACAGAAGGGAAAATGAGATGGCTTGCCTTTCTACAAGGCTATAAGGGGACTCTGCTATGGCAGCGTGAAGAGACCTCCAACCCACTCACAACCCCAGCCTGTCACTGAGTCTAGCAATGCCAAGTACGAAGGGCTAAGGCATCAGAGAGGGCTTTTATCTTCAGCAAGACACACAGCTGGTGGCCCTTGTAGTTGAACACATAAGAACTGAGCTAGCAGTTGAAGAAGATTTTTAACATTATTTTGCTCACATTTGATAAGCAGTGAAAGAATAGCCTCTTTCTCAGTCTCTGGGATAATGTCCTATTTAAGACCTCCAGATTGGGTAGAAGATCCAGTCCCTGAAGATATCCCTGAAGCTTGTGGGAAGAGACAAGTGGCAGGAGAAGGGAGCTATGTGGTGACAACCCCCAAACCCACAGTCTTAATGTGGTGATATTCACTTGGGGAATAAGGACACCCCACCATGTGAATTTTCCAGTACGTGTGCCCTCCATGGGGCTGGATTCAGCATGTTCCTGGCTCAGAAAGGAGGCCAGACAAGAAGCATCTGTCCTGTGGGCAGGAAGACCCATGCCCTAGAGGTGGCCACGAATCACCCAGGGCAGCCAGCTTCTCTGCACCGAAAGCATTACATGGCACGAAAGAGCTGGGGAAATCAAGGACCAATCGGAGCATTAAAAACAGGCTTTTCTGGCCTCCCAGGGAAAGCTAAGGTTTCGGTTCCACTGCCATCTCCTCACATTTTCCACTGATGTCACTCCCAGGCAAATAATTGGTGGAGAGGAGACTTAAAGGGGAAGAAAAGGGTTGTGTGAAAAGAGCAGTGGGACAGAGAGAAAATAGGCCTGGTCCCAGCTGTGACCATGGGTGTCTCACCCATACAAGGGAAGGCAGGACTACAGATCAGCCTTTTGTGGCAAGGTGAAGCTTTTTTCTGGCTCCTAGATCACAAGCATGTTTGTAAATCTATGCTTTTTTCCAGGACTGGAAGAGAAGCTTCCCTTCAGGGGACTGCTCCACACCAGGCCCCGTGGATGTGGCTCCTGTGTTCCCAGTCATGGAGGTAGCATGGTGGAGCAGGGTTCTATGAAGCTGGTTCTCAGGAAAGGATTCTTCTGGCCCAGTCCCTTATGACTTGTGCCATTTCAGTAGCCTTCAGCCCTTCTCTGGCCCTCAGTTATAATGAGGGTCAGTGACTTTGGTCATATATTTGAATTGCTCAGGGAGGATGCTAGCAAAACCCAGTTGAAGGTCTCTGTAGATAAACTTCTTTAAGCTAACTGCAACTCAAGAAATAGTAGTGAAATTCCTCCATGTGTCAGTCATCATGCTAGGTACTTCACATATATCACTACCAAAAATCTTTTCTATCAGTTACTTGTGCTATGTGATCACTTTGCTGAGTCAAGGGATAAAGCAGTAAACAGGACACAGATACTTTTTTAATTTATAATTTTATTTTTTAATTGCTTGTGTATATATATATATTTTTTTTTTTTACATCATCGTCTACCTAGAGATTCTTAACACCTGTGAATCATCTTAATCTCTTGTGCCCATTCTTCCCCCTGATTTTTCCCTCCTCCCCTTCTCTTGCTCTATAATTTAGCTCTGTTGATGGTTTCAAATTATTCTGTCATTTGTTTGTTTGTTTTCCCTATATCCCTCATATAGTGAGACTATCTAGTATTTCTCTTTTTCTTTCTGGCTTATTTCTGCTAACATGATTCCCTCTAGTTCCATGTTGCTGAGAATAACAGGTTTGTCTTTTTTGATTAATGAATAATATTCCATTGTGTACATATATCACAACTTTGTGACCCATTCATCTGTTTCGGAGTATTTGGCTGCTTTCGTATCCTGGCTATTGCAAATAGTGCTGCGATAAACATCTGAGTGCAGGTGAACAGGACAGTAACTTCTCCTGCCCTCTCAAATATCAGGTTCTAACCCCCTTATCCAAACCTGGCAACCCTCTGTTATTGTACCATTAAATTCCTTGAACAAATCAGATAGCATCCCAGAAAGATGAAGTGACATGTCCAAGGTCACACAGCAATGAAGGGCAATCAGAAGAAGGAACTTAGTCATCTTTCCTTAAATGCACACCTTGCTCCCTTACATGCTGCAACAATCTCCCTCCCATCAGACAGAAAGGAGGAAGGGGGACAAAGAGGGAGACGGAGAAAAGAATAAGCTTCTGAAAAATATTTTTGTAAATGTCATCTCTAGCCACTCTCCAGGAAGCCAAAGCTCTGATCTACCAAATTCTATTCCTATACTCCAAATATTTCTTATACCAACCAGGCAAGAAATGCTGAAGGGGCCAACCAAAAAAATAAGGCTCTAATAATAATAATAGGCTTACATTAAACCAAATAAAGTCATTCTGAAATGACTAAAGAGAAATAGCAGAGGAGAAATGCCCCTGGGCTCACACTCTGTTTATGCATTGCACATTATACCTTTTCATCACAATTACCTAAAGTGGTGCATTTGTACTTCCATAATGTATGGAATTCATTACATAGTTTTGCAATGAAATTATCACACTGTGCCTGGGACATCTGCACCCTGTCATACATCATTCTATTCATTTCTAGTTAATTTAATCCCAATATCTGCCCACATGATAAGACAGATGTTCAGCTACGCTGCAGCTTCAATGGTTTTCTGCCTTGAAGAAACTTGAAGCCGTTGAAAGAAATGACATCTTTCAGACAGAAAGCTTACTGTATTAAAAAGTTTGGGGGTTTTGCCACTTGACTATTATCAGCTTTTATTATTTGCTGGGCTATCATAGTAACCTCTGCCGTGAGGATCAACATGTGAGATTAACAGAAGCATAACGCTAATGAGAGTATTCCTACGAGTATTTCTATAGCTACAGAAAATGAATCCCCATCAAAACTAGTTTAGAAATATCTGCATGTCACTCAAAAAAGAAAAAAAAATCTAGTCATTTTGCACTATTATGTCAGTTACATTTGCTGCTTTGCAGGGCAGAAGAAGAAGGCTCCCACTGCTATATCAGGTACTGAGACCAGGATGCAGTCTTGGTTCCTCTGCTCTCCTTCTCCTTGCTGACCCCCTGTGAGGTACCCTCTGAAGGACCCCATCCAGAATCTGTGACTCAAATGTCTCCCTGTTCTCCCAGACTTCACACTCCCCTGGCAGGGCATACTGTACTAGAAATTGCATTGCAAGGAGACAGTTTTCCCTGAAGGTGTGAAGTCTGGCTCTCTGCCACTCACCTTCGTGGTAACTGAGGGTAACTTACTCAACACTTTCAGCTCCACAGTGTCACCATTTGTATAAGATAAATAGTGATTGTTATTTCCTAGACATACAGGAACTAGATGAGAACAGTATGTGTGAAGTATTGAGCACAATGTTTAGTTTAATGTCAGTAATATTGATAATAATTTTAATAATCAGTGCATTATTTTGCATATATGAAAATTGTCTGGCATACTTCCTATCTTGTGGTAACCTTTGAGGAGGTAATGTACATGTTCATAATAGCTCTGTGATTGTTATTCTACAATGAACTACTACACAGAACAGGAAGCCAAGATGGAAATCAATTCTGATTTTTTTACATGGTCAATAACTGCTCTTTATAGAGCAAACAAAATTGCAGTGAGGTGAGGGCATCATGGGTAAAATAAAATCATCATTTGGCACAGGGACAAAGGAGTATAAATGCATAGGCCATGAAGACTTCCAGGGGTTGCCCCGGAGAGAGGCAATACCACTGCACTGCAGAAAAAAATATATGATTATCCCAGTTGCATTTATTCAAGAAACATTTAGTGAGACACAACTAAGGACCAGGAACTATATTGAGCTATTATATGGGACAGGATTCATAATGGTATAGACTATATTAATATGAACATAGGTATAATTCTACAATGCAGAAAGAGCTCACTTAACAGCACTGATAGGTCACTGGAAACTGACTTTAACTAACAGCATGAAAAGATTATATTATATGATTATTGATAGCAAAAAGATTTGATTTCTTATGGAATATTTCTGATTCCTAAAACATCACCAAACTTCTAAATAAAGTCCCTAAACAACACAGGGGTAATGCTGACATGCCAGTCTATCTCCTCTGGATCTCTTTTGAGGTGGGAGGAGACCACAGTACCCAAGGGGAAAACTCTTGCAAACATGGGGAGAACATGCAAAGCTCATGATTGATTTTATAAAATCAGGTTGATTTTTTCTCATCAATGTTATGATGAAACTATACAGAATAAAAATGATATTACTCAAGAACCTGATGTATGTATCCATATACACACAGGCACATGTATTTACATTCACATATATGCTACCATCTTAATATAGAGATATATTTTAGCATGAAACAGTGAATTTTTGTTCATAAATGCAGTTGGAGTCATTCATATTTGGGGACCCAAGTACATTGCTTACCATGTTGCAGTCACACTGGTTAGGAGCCATACCTAAACCCAAGAGAACCTTGAATTTTGTAAGCAGAAAATTTTCAAGGTGATTTTGCCACTATCTGGGTGTGGTTCAATATAGGCTCTCCATTCTTGGTTCTTTACTATTCTGTTCTGAACTACTTTCTTTATATACTCATGCATTTATAATAATCATCTTAATTGTACTTTAAGTATACTTTAAAATACATCCCTCCACACATGCCTGTCTTACTTTTCCTCTTTCTAGCTTGATCACAATGATGGTCACAGAATTGACTTTGTGAGGAGTTCATTGAAGGATTGTCTAATGTTGGGTACTTATACAAATATTTCTGCGGTACTTATACAAATATTTCTGCCACCCTGTTCCAGCATTAAAATCCATCCCTTCTCAGGTCACTCTTTCTGTGAACCTTTTGAAAGGAATGGTATACCTAATAGCTGACCCTCAGATGTGAGGGGCAGGCAGGGAGGAGACACTGTCTCTCACTTTTCTCATTTAATAAGAAGCCAGAAGAAAAACGTCAGCTTCCGGACAGGCCAGTAGGAGACAATGAAACAAGAACTGAGCCCAGGCAAAGTCAACGTCACACAGTGCTTGAGATACTGACCAGTGTTGAGAGAAATGGGATGTGGATATGGGATTCACCCACCCCACGAGCAAGCAAAGCCTGACCACCAGGCCTTCCCACTCAGTAGTGCCAGTGACCATCCAGATATAGATGTCTTGACTTCTGAACAGAGTCAGATAGCATGTTCCTGAGATGGCTGTCCCAGTGGTCTGGACTATCAGAGGTACAAGTAGACATAAGGATTAGTCGGTCCAATTTCCTGTTACAGATGAGAGACGTGAGACTGAAAGTATCTCCTTTAGTCCACTCCCTCTTCTCACTGTGTCATTGCATCCCAGTGCCTTGTTCAGTGGTACACCTATTAGGGAAGATTGGTGCCAGTTGAGTGAACCATGAAGAGAGGCAAAGGCCAGAGAGCAGCCAGGGAATACTCAATTCATGACAGAACCTTCAGAAAACCAAAATGTCCCATCACAGATGTCTTTATATCTGGCTTTGGTCACCAGACAGATTTAGCTATACAAATCACAGCAGGTCCTACAGTCAGACAGACATCCTGGAGGGTCACTATGTCACTTTCATAGCTTACAACATTGTCCATCGTCCCAATTCCTGCAATAGCTTCCCCTTCAAAGCTCAGGTCTTGGTCCTCTGGGTCCCTTTTCTCCATCATTAAATTGAGGTGATGTGTCTATGGCACATATGTTCATCTTCCAAGATGGTGTGTTTCTGTCCACTGCTGCATTCTCAATGCAGAAAACAATGTCCCTACATGGAGGATCTTCACAAATATTTAATGAGTGAACAGTGAATGAACAACCCAGGCATTCAGTCAAATTTTAGCTCAAGGGTCAACAACCATTAGAAGTAAAATCCTAGAGTTCCACTGAGGATGGGTTTAAGATCAATTCTGGGACTGTCAGGGAAGGAATGCTGTGACTAATTAGTGAGGGGTGGCCTGCGTTCAGGAGCACATAGTGTCACTTGGGTATTTTCTACTCATATGGAGGAAGAAAGAAAGAGGGTATAAAAAGTGTTTTTTGGTTTTGTGGAAGGGGACCTAAAAAGGGAAATAAGAATTAAACATGGGATGTCAAATAAAACCACCATTTCCACCTGCAAATCACTCTAGTGAGGAGGCTGACACAAGGTAAGACACACTCTGTTCCCTAGCATCTCCCTTCCAATCACACTAGGTTTCTACTTGAAGTATAACTAAGCCCTTCCACCAGCTCTGGACATTGTTTCAGGGCCGTGCCCACTCTGATAAATCAGAATAAAAAGTTCATTGTAATTTGACCAGACTGGCAATTCATTTCCAGAAGGTGAAAGAGTCTTGCCTTGAAACTAAACCTGATTAGTAGAAGAGACCTCCCTCAGGCTCTAGGGTCAAACAAATCCAGCCACTAGGTCTGCAATTTATGTTTGGTTTGATAGAGATAAACAATGAGCGTAATAATAATAATCACACACTATAGAACTGGACAAAATGGAATAACACTTGCAAAGGGATCAGCACACTTTTATTAGAATGTCATCCTCTCCCTCATTCAGTTTACTTTAGGTCAGTACGTATAGGCAGCACTGATATATTTCCCAAAGAGTCACCGTTGTTTAAGTGGATGGAAAGAAAAAGGCTTCTCCTCTGTGGTTTGCAGCAATAGTAGTTGCTTTTCCTAGATTCTGGAAGCCAGTTTAATATCAAGTTCCCTGGCTGGGGGCCTACAGGTAAGCTCTGAGCATATTGAACTCCAGCTGTTGAGCTGAGGAACAGCTGGAAATTATACAATTGACACCTAAATGGAGGCGATGATCCCTGCACAATCACCTCTCCATTACCTGCACAGAACTTTCTGCGTCAGCCTTGCTGATTTGTCTGCGGGTACCCATACTCTTGCTGGCCCAAGCTGCCACAGTGTCAGTATGGCAAATTTAAATACAATTTAGGGGGTGCATCACGATTTCTATCATCTGTGCCTGTTTCATAATATATCAAGAAACTTGCAGTGTCCCTTCAAACAGTCATAAATTGGGCAGAGCAAAACTGTTCTTGGCTGCTTTACAGCCCCAGGGCTTGCAGTAGCAATTGGTCCTGAGAGACCCTGTAAGGCAGGTAGAATGGTGTGATAGGAAAAGCATTAACTTCTGTTACCGCAAAGTCCAATTCCCACCTCTGTCATGTTCAGTTGGATGACCTTGAGTAAGTTATTTATTCTCTCTGTCTCACAGGTACCCTGCCCATAGTCATTTCTGGGATCACTCATGCTAAAGTCCTTTTGTCTAGTCACTGGACAACACCGCCTTCCTCTTTTCTGCATCAATCCATCTGGTCCCATATAGGTATCTGTACCTGTAGATCTTGGTTAGCTGCCTCCACCCTGATCACCTCTATTCCCTCTGAAACAAACTGGAGATACCTTTGTGATCCAGGTGGAGGTGGGAGACTCCAGTATCCTGTCTTTATAAAAGGCAAGGAAGAGAAAATAAGCATTTATGGAATAGCTACTATCTGCTGGATCTAGGGTTGCTGCTAAATCTACCAGGCTTCATCCCTGATTGGTAAGTCTATGTTTTGCAGGAGCACAGATGTAAAGGGTCACTTGTGTTCACACAGGGAGTCAGTAAAATGACAGCTTGTTTTGGTGGTTGGCAGCAGTAGAGAAACAGCATCTCAGATGGCAAGATCACAGGATACTGGCCTGAAGTTCACCTCCTGATTTTGAGCAGTGACCTGGGAGGAGGCCTTTGGTGGTGACGATGACCTCAAGCTACTGTAGGAGTAGTTCTTCAGCTAACAGAAGGAACCCCAGTGGCAGAGACCAGGACAACTGGGAAGGGATACCTCTGAGTTTCCATTCAAGGTATTAGGGAGAGGAGAGATTGTGACTAGCAAGGGGGACTAGGAACTGAGGGAATGATGCTAGAGACCTAGCTGGCACTTTTACATTGTTATTGAGACCTATCACATGACCTTTCCTCTTTAGTAGAGAGCAACCTAAAGGAAACATGAGTCACATTTCCAAAAGCATCCTCATCATCTACATGCATCCAGAGACCACATCCAGCTGAACATGGATCATCCTGTTCTCTGAATATCATTCCTGCTGGGGGGCAGGCATCAGACCAGAACACAGCAGTGAGTGAGACAGCCAAGTCTCCTGTCCCTGTGATGTTTTCATTACTGAGAGCAGGCAGGATGCTAAGTAGACATCATTTGTGCAAAGACAGATGATAAGCAGGGTTTTGACCCTGAGATAGTACTGTTTGCCCAAGGGGGTTGGAAGGGTGGAGGAGGGGCATCACATGTCTGTGTGAATTAGTAGCAAGGGTGGGGCAGTTTGGGTGTCATAAAACTTTCCTTCTAAATTTCCCACTCTGAAATCCAAGTTGGGTCCAGAATGTGAAAGGCTAAGTATCTTCTTGCAATGAACAACTCATCTCTGCACCGTCAGAACTTGCCCTCTTCAAAATGCCAGAAGCAGCCTGGTGGAGAATACTTTTACTTCTTTGAAAACAAAGAAATAAACGGACTCCAGATGATTTAAAAAATACTATACAGAGAGGAGAACAGAAATGAAATGTGATAGAGGAAACAGGGGATCAACTCTGGGTTGGATATTGTAACAGACTGAATAGTGATCTCTTACCTTCACCCCGAAAGAAAAGATATGCCTGTCCAATACTCAGAACCAGTAAACTTGACCCTATTCAGGGAAAAAAAATCTCCCTTATGATATACTAAATTAAGAATTTTGACATGAGGCGATCATTCTGAATGATCTTGAGGCTTAAACAGTAGCTTGTATCCTTTCAGGAGGAAGGCAGAAAGTGACGTGGGTGAGACAAGAAGAAGAGACACGATGTGCAGAGGAGTCACTGATGTGAAGACAGAGGATGAGAGTCAAGTGTCTACAAACCAAGGAATAGCAATGATGGCCATGGCCACAGAAGTCAGGAAAAAGATTTGGAACAGATTCTTCCCAATGGCCTGGACAGTTCGAACTCTGTAATTATGGCATTAATCTCCAGAGCTGTGAGAAAATAAACTGATGATAGTGATAGGGTGTGCTACCCCCCCCCCATTGTCTCCTGTTTAAGACTGCAGATTTCAAGGACAAATGCTAAAATGTGAGAATGACCTTAGTTGGAATTTCCCTTCAGGGAGATGCAGGAGGGAGAAAGGTGACACAGGTTTCCTGGAAGGTGGGAAATCAGGATATATATAAAGGGTGTGGAAACAAAGAGAGGGGAATGGGATTCCAATATGGAGATCAGATAGAGAGAGAGATTCTATGGAGGAGAGATGGGAATTGGCCATCTTGTAAAGATGTGAGCCATGTTGATAGGGTGTGCCCCCCCCCCTTGTCTCCTGTTTAAGATTGTAGATTTCAAGGACAGGTAATGTTAAAATGGGAGAATGACCTTAGCTGGAATTTCCCTTCAGGGGGATGCAGGGGGAAGAAAGAAGTGAAACAGATTTCCTGGAAGGCGGGAAATCAGGGTATATAAAGGGTGTGCAAACAAAGAGAAGGACTTCGATTCAGGATTCAGGATTCAATTCGATTGGATTGGGATTTCAATATGGAGAGGAGATGGGAATCAGCCATCTTGTAAAGATGTAAGCCATGTGAGCTTGGCCATGTGGCCACTGAGGGCCTGCAACCCTTGGCTAATCCAGGCTGGCAGCATGTGTGCTGAATGCAATTAAGGAGTTTGCAGATTTAAACTCTGTGTTGGAGTTGTTTTGCTGAGTTTAACTTGTGTCTGCGAGAGGCTGTGCAAAAGTTAGGCCTGAGAAGAAAGTAAACTTTGCTGGTTCGACACCATGGAGTTCCTGCTACCTGAAGGTGACAAGGAGAAGACAGCGTGGAAGCCAAGGGAGCAGCCTAAGGAACATGTTTTCAAGCGTCTGGAGATGGACTCTGACTGGACATTGGTGAGATAATCAGGACTGAGAGACTGAGGATTTTTGGGCAATCTGGGGAAAAGGACTTTGGACAATACTGAGAAAGGTTTTGGGCAATGTTAAAGTAATCTGAGTCTTACATGTTTCTTTTGTAGTTATTAGGATAATTAGTAAATCACTTTGTTAGAAATAAATTAGTCTGCACTGATAGTCTTGCGTTGGTTTGGTATTTTGGTTGAGAAGGCTGGAGATGGTGGAAAGAACCCACAAGAGTTTAGAGTTATGATTGTGTTTTTAAGTTTTCCCTTTTAGGTCTGAAAGAGGGAAAGAAAGCAGAGAAGCTGGTACCTGATGTTTGCATATCAATAGTAAAGGTGATCAGAGAAAATGCTAATAAAGAGTGTGTAGCCTGCTTTGTAGAGAGAAGCAGGAGGCAGATAGGTGTATCTAGCTAAAGGCATTGTTAATGTAAACTGTGTAGGGCCTGCTTCGGAGAGAGAGAAGCAGGCCTATATGTGTTTAAGTAAAAGTTAAAAAGTCCCTCCGTGGTTGCCCACTTTCAACAGCAAGTAAGGATTGCATATTTATGCTGAGACCTGGCGGCTGAGAGGGAACAGTCACACAGACACAAAAACACACCACAGCCTGTCTTCTTTAACTGTGAAGAGAAACTTAAAGTCCTGCAAATCAGAAGACCCATCCCAGGGGCAGAATAGAGCAATTCCTCTGTGTCTGCCTGAACCCAGCTCCTGGAGTTCAAATCCTAGCTCTACTAATGAGTAGCTGTTCGACTGCAGACAAGTTGTGATCTGAGTCTCTTTCCCTCACCTGAAAGCAAACTTAATAATAGTGCTTTTCCTGGGTTGAAAGGAATGAGTTAACCATCATTAATTAATTGCAACAATGTTTGGCACTGAGTGCTAAGAATCACTAAATGTTAGCGATAATCACTATTATTATTATTTCAATTTGAAGTCATGATGACCAGAATTCTCTTTCTTGATCACAAAGACACAAGCAAAAGGCCACGGCTGTTTGTAAAACTCTGAAAGAACTGCCTCTGGCTAGCAAGACTTCTAAGCTGAGACTTTTTCCCAGTTTCAAGTGAGTAGCCTCGAGGGGCAGGCAGGGAAGTTCCCATTCACAGCTTGCTGGAGGACAGTGCTCAGGTGAGCTGCTTCCCTGGCACCTCGGAGATCCCTCCGTGCGTACGTGCCACCCAGCTCACCCTTTCAAGGCAAAATGCCGCTGATAAACAGATGACTGTCAGTGCCTCTGATCATGCACCTGAGAGCCTACGGGAAGGGAGAGGCCCACTGGGGCTCCTTCCTCAGGTCCTCAGGTCGGAGGGAGGAGCTGGCTTGGCAGGCACAGTCCTGCAAAGCACCCCCACCCCTTCCAGTGTTTGAGGGCTCCAGAAAAAAAGTCTCCTGGTGTGGATTGACGAGGTTTCAAGAGGAGGATTCAGTGTCCTGGGTAAGTCACCTCCTGGAGAGACCCCAGTTTCCCTGCTGTCTACAAATATGTGCTGTGTTCTCTTCACTCCAACACCAGGACAAACAAGGTCAAGTTTGGCTTCCTGTGGGTTCTAACCCCTACAGGTTAGTCAGGAGAGAATGCCACACTCTGCCTGAGGAAAGGAGGACAGAAGGACCTGTGGAGGGTGGAGCAGATTTGAGGGAAGGATTTAGTAGGTAGCAGATTCATTTAGCATATAAGCAGTTAGGGTGAGCCTATTGAATCCCAGACATGCACTAGACTCTGAGATAAAACAATGAACCTTTTTCTCCCAGTGCTAAATTCCATGAGAAAGCTGAGTCTAATCCAATCATCACACAAACTAGCACACAATTATAGAGTCATGTAAACCAGTTCAGACCACCCCATCTCTCCCAGTACTCTCCCCGAGGACTTCTTGCAGTGTTCCAGAACTTGCTGGGCTCTGCACTCAGTCCTTAAAATCAGATCCTGATCTCTCGCAAGCAGACACTTCACCTGTCTGTCCTAAACCAAAGAGGGTTCTCCCCTGATAACTCTATCAGTGTTGGGCCCCAGCCTCCGTGTCTAAACTCTGAGCTATACAAATTAACTTTCCTCCTTTCTGGGGTTTCCAAAAGAGATAAGTAACTTTCAAAAGGATAGTGTTACAAGAAAAATCCTATACTTTTTTTTTTTTTTTTGAGACTAGGGCTTGCTATTTTTGCCTGTGATACTGCAGGCTCTCATTGCCCAGGGTACCACAGACTCAAGCAATCCCCAGCATCAGCTTCCTAGGTAGCTGGGATTACAGGTGCGTGCCACCATGCCCAACTATTTTTTTGGAACTTGGTCTCACTACCGGCCCCAGGTGGCACTTGAACAGTTATCTCTAACCCCAGCCACTTCTTAGGCTGAAGCTTACAGGCATGAGCCACCATGCCTGGCCGAAAAATCCTATATTTTTAAATGCAGGTAAGTTCCAAGTGTGGAATGGGTGTACTACAAAATCCACACAAGCACTTTGCCTTTTTTTCCCTTACAGATATAAGATTGTCAGGTACTGGTTTCTGTTCCTCCCAGTAAGTACAGCCAAAAAAGATAAGTCATAGGCTGAGATGTGCTGATGAAATCTCCGCAGTTTAGATTCCCAACTCCAAAGTTTCCTGTGCTTACATCAATTTTACTATTTTTCACAGAGTAGAAAGAGTTGGCATTCAAATAATTCAAATGAGTGGCCATTTATACACCGTTCAGTGCAGCTGTAGAGGAAGGCATCTCACAGTGGCTGGCAGGCAAGGGCAGGCATGTGAAACCAGTAATTATCAGGATCTGAGACAATGGGATGACTTGAATTGGCGGCTACATTTGACACTGGATGCCATCACCAGTGGGATTGGAAGTTAAGCTCATTTGCATCTAAGATTAAAGTGTCATATAAAAACAGAGGGCTGTGGGGAAAAGTATATCCTTGTTCTTTATTGTTTGCCTGGGCTTCTTAGGACTAAAAGCTAAGCCTGACTTCATGATTACAAAATCCTACTGATGTATACACTGTGCCAGTCATTTAAATGCTAGACTTGCATGTATGAGTGTGTAAATAGCACTTGGGAGTGGGGATTGGGAATGGGGAAGTGAATGTGCTGAGTATTAGCAACTGACTTTGCAGACCTTCCTCTCATCTATCAGGCAAAATGATAAGGTCCTGTTTCTTGCATGCAAATTTTCAGGCAAAACAAGAGACAAAGAGTTCGTACTGAGGGTGACTCAGTATGCACACAGGTAATGATGACACAGCATAACACGCATGCCATGGCTAGGTCCAAGCAGAACACAAAATTCTTGAAGAAGGGGAAAGTATTACCTCTGACTGGAGTCACAAGATATCTAAAACTTGTCTGTCTTTAGGGCTTCACTGTACAGCAAAGTCCTTGAGGACAGATGACACAACGTGAGCAAGAGGGAGGTCAAGAACAAAATTTATAAAGCAGTGAGCTCAGCAATCAAGAAAGTTCTCATAGGTAACAGATATTCTTTTTGAAGAACCTCCTGGAGATTTCATCCAAAAGCATCCCTTGGATCTACCCTGTCACTTGCCACCCTTCTATGCCTTCACTCCCAGATAGAGCTCTTCAGTGTTCTCTTTCCCAGCTAACATGACCATGACAACAGCTCCACCTCAACTTCCTGCGGGTGTTTAGCAAGTGACTAGACCACCCCTGAAGAATCCCTCCTTGAGGATATAACGATATCCTAATCCCATTAGCTTTTAAGATATGACTGCATGTCTTCTTTTAAAATATTATGAACAATCCATGTCTGAATATTATAGCTAAAACCAGTCAACAGACAGTGGTTGATGTGATGTTGAGGCTGTGACTGGTCACGCTGACGATGAAAACATAGGGTTCACCAAAGATGAGGGGGTGAGTTAGAGACATATAAACATGGTAGGCTTCCCAAAGAATGAAATGTGACTCATTCACAGTTGTCCAGCTAATAAAGAGTGAGACCCAAGTCTTCTGATTTCTTTGCACAGCATGGCACCACCTAAATAGCATTTAACATTCAAACCTGAGAACAATATCCATTTGCATTTGCCAACGTAAATTATAGCTTTCTGCAAATGGCACTATGGGTAATAGCATTTATGTTAATAATGCCAAAGTTAAAAATGGTCTTCAAACATGGATTTTCCCCTCAAAGGTTGCATTCAGATGAGTCTATAATTTTGGCAATCGGATGCATTCTCATTACTCATCCATTGGCATTCTCTTCACTTGGAAATGTCTAGTATAGAAATAAAAGACTCAGATTTTGGAATACCTGGTTTTGATGGAAACACCAAAATGTGGGATCTTCAGCAGGATTATTGATTTTTCTGCACTTTATTAACCTTTCTGTACCACATTCTTCCTCTGAAAGATAATAATAAAAATATTATATATGTAATCAGATGTGTTGGTAAATGAGTGAATGTATATTAAATGCCTAGAACAAAGCTCACACTCGATAAAAGCATAATAAAAACTTATGGCTGCTATCATCGTCAATTATATTATTTTACATAGCAGATATCCTTAACCTTCAAAACTTGACCTGAATTAAGAATGCCATGCAATCTCAATCCATGTGTCTTACTCCTTGTGACTCAAGTAGCCTTGAATTACTTGGTCAACCCCAAAATCAATCAGGGTCCAGGCAGGAAAGAGATGGCACACTCAAACATGTAACAAAGGAGAATTTAATGGTGTGGAGTTTTTATAGAATTGTGGGAAGATTCAAAGGAAAACAACAATGTATGGTGCAGTGCCCTTGGGCCAGCAATGGTGAGGGCCAATCCACCCCTTATTCTGAAAGGGCAAGAGGATGGAATCATTAAGAAGTCACCTAAGAAGAACTAGAATCTTCAGCAAAGGTTATAACCATTCACACTACTCTAGGTAAGAAGGAGACCAGTCCCATCTAACAGTCTCTTGCTACTATTTCCCATTGACCAAACTCAACTCCAGTCAGAGGACAAGAGAGTCAGAGAAGGTAGCCTCCTGGGGCACAGAGCTGAATAAAGAGGAGTGAATGATACATAGGGATCAGTGGAAATGATACAGTACAATGGCTTTCTTACATTACTATGAAGTCCTATTAAAAAAAATGTACCATGGGTAGTAACATGACCTTAACCATAATTAAAGGGATAGGAATTGTTCCTTAATCTTTCCTAAATGAAACATGGCTTATTATGAAAAAAATTTTGGTTCAGTATTTTCTATACAATTGTGAGTCCTTTTAGAACTTTGTTGCAATTAGACTAGTGAACCAAAAACATAATGCAAATAAACAAAAACAAGCAAACAAACAAAAACCACCAGACTACAAAAGGTAGTTGGCCCTTACATTCTGGGTTCAAGTACCAGCCCTACTTGTCATTTGAATGACCTGGAGACTTACAAAGTTGTCTTCAAACAGTGTAAAATGAAGACAGGTGAGAGAAGACATGAGAAATATTGCGATCATACAAATGACATCTTCATGAACACCTGCATAAAATGCATAGAGAGTAAGGAGTAGAACTTAGGTGAGAGTTAGAGAATCCAGGTTTCTCTTTATTCTATGAGTACTATGTATTCCATGAGTACACTCTATCTTCAAAGTGATTGAAGTCCTTCTTTTTCATGAATGGATTCAGAAGGAATTCTTCCTTCTGGTAATTCTTGGCAACCGAGCTCTATGCTGGCCCAGGTTTCCAGCACAGTGCTGCCACCTTGGAAACTCAGTGAGTAGTATGGATTGATTTCCCTATTAACTAGGAATTTGCAATCTCAGGAGAGGGATAATTAGCACAAGTGGTGCAATTTGGCTCATCCTCAACTGAAAGCTGCAAGGAGACAATCAACATCAAAAAGCCTCTTGGTCCGGAAGTCTGTAAGGAAGTGGCTAAGGATAGAGGGATTTTGATTCTGTGCTTTTAATTATCAGCTGAACCAGGCCTTAATTGGAACAATATCATTTGTTACACATTTGTCCCCATGTGATCTCTGGGCCTATAATCTGCTACAGATAAGGATCTCACTATGGAGAGTTTATTACCAGGTCCTCTGACTTGTGTTGCCCTTAAGGCAGTGTGGGATGGCTTGTTTTGGGGCTAAGAGAGTAAATGCAGCTGGCAAATTTATTGAGTTTGCCCCTCCCTATCCAAACAAATTGCTCTTCTCTTCCTCCCTTGTTGATGGCATCTCCTGCAAAGAATTACAATAATCAAGATGTCTGGTCACCAAAGTCCCAAAGGCAGGAGATGTGCTTTTATAGCTAACTTCCAGTGGAAAGGCTTCTAAGAATTTGCTTGGGTGGAAGACTTGTTCAACTTCTCTGAACTACGTGATAAACATCTACTGAGTGTCTGTGATATACTGAAATTTTAGAGACACTGGGTACATTTAAACATGGCATCTGCTATAAAGTAGCTTAAGTGTAGTTTATGTCAAATTATGTTTCCTTCAGAAAAAAATAATATCAATTATTTAAGCACCTGAAGGACAGAGGTAAGATTTTCATAAATGAATCAAGTAGAAACAATTAGTGAAACTACAGGGATGTATCTTATGTGACTAGAATGGAATTATCCTAAATTCCAAGAGATGCTAGTCTAATTTTCAGATGTATCAATCAGCTAACTACTGTAAACAAACACTGGAGTCCCCACATTCCAGATACTTCTAAGAACATAAAGTTATTTCTTACATTACCTGTGGACTAAAGATTGGCTTTTGTCTGGGGGTCAGTTAGCCCATGCTGGATATAGTATCCCATTCTAGATAATAAGCTGGGGAAACATTCTGAACACTGATATCATGGCAAAGAAAAAAATTAAAGAGAGCTAGTAGAAATGCACAATGGAACACAAAACTCCTGTTCACACATGGTACATAAAAATTTTGCTCACATTTCATTAACCAGAGAAATTAGATCACCAAATCCAAAACAAGACAAGGATATAGTTTATCCATAGGGAAGCTATACAAATCACATAGCAAGAGGCAAGGATATATAACCTTCTTGGAAATGAGGAAGAGAAAGTTTAGAACAATGATGTATTGCCCCATAGTAAGTCTCTTGCTTGTAAGTATTTGCTTCCTTCTCTTCTATGCGTCAAACACAAAATAAAATCATAGGATATGTCATCAAGTTAAAGTAGTCTCTATGCCAAGAGTAGTCAAATGTATATCTTCAGAATGTGTATCTTCTTGATCTAGAGGTCTATAAACCAAGTCAAAAACAAAAGTTATCTTTTCTGTCTAACTTTTCTTTCCCTAAACTCAACATTCTTTTGGATAACAGGCCCAGGATAGCTGCAGTGAACTATTTGTAAAGGAGAAGAATGAAGACAGAAACACTAAGTGGTTACTGGCCCATAGCGCCTTGGTCTGTTCTCTGAGTGTAGTCATGACTCTCAGTTTCATAATTTGATAATCTCTTCCTTTTCCATCACCTTCTATGGACATAGCAGTAAAGAACAGTAATGGATAGTCTGCATTTGGTGGCACCCCAATTTTATTTTCTGTTTTTAATAGTCTGTCTTTTAACTTATATTGGTGGTTCCTTTGAAATAAAATTCTCTCAAAATAGTATTGACTTTTTAACCTACTAACTTTATATGCTAATAGTCACACTCAGGCATACCACTTTTTCTGGAATTACTAATAGGGATTTTAAACATTATAATTTTATGAGAGGGCAAGTCCTTCATTTATTTTTTCCATGAATTGTTTTGTCCAATTTAAATAATTTACTGAGGATTATTTTAATTCATTCAAAGGTTTTACAAATGGCTTGGAAGTTAAACCCTTAATTTTAACTTTATCTCAAGGTTGTTATACAGTTGTTATACAGTTTTTGTTGTTCAACACATTTCTTTCATAGGTTATAAATGAGAATCAGTTATATTCTATAAATCCTGAAATGTCTGAATTTTCTTCTTTTACTCCTGCTTGAAAATTAGACAGTTACTCATGAACTCATCTCTTTGTGATGGCATCTTGTCACATGCTGCTAAGAATAAATAAATCATAAATGTTTCACTTTCTTTGCAAAACTCTTCACCTAAAGCCATAGCTTCATTAGGCAAATTATCTGTCTTCCAAGCAATGTCAGGATAATTTTACCAAATGCTTTGCCACAGGCCCAACATGAGTCACTTTCTTACTAGCTTCAATAATAGTTTCCTCCCTGCCCACTGCTTCACTCTCAAGCCAGTGCCACATAATTTGGTTAGTTTTGTTTTGTTTTGTTATGGTAACACCCCACTTCTGGTACCAATTTCTGCATTAGTCAGCTTTCTCTGTGCAAGGCCATGGTAATAGCCTAAAATCTCTGTGAATTCCAAGGTTTATTTTGATCATGTATAAATGTGGGTCTTACTCTGTGATGGCTGACTTACACACTTCTACATTAGGAATATAAGTTCAAAAGAAAGTTTCAAGGTTTCAGAATCGGAGTTAGGGAAACTAGAAAACCCTATAAATGCAGAGAAACTGCCTCCTGCTGTTTTGTAATACAGTGCATGATTTCACCATATCTGGCTTCCCAAAGCTACAAATAGATGAGTAATCCTCTACATACATTTCTCTTTCACCCCCTACATCCTCTAGCCATCAAATAAAAATTTTCCTGGCAACTGGAATATTACTTCAATTATTTTGTAGACTTTCTAAATGTTTGTTGCTATTTATGTTATTGAACAAAAATATCTGATCCAAAAAACTCTAATTTTTATTAATTTCTTTCTCTAAAGAAAGAACTGAGATACCCCTGTTAAGTGATAATACAAGTAACCAAATCCCAGGCTGATCTCCCATAAATACAACTCATATTTCTGTCACTTAAAGTGGTTTTTATATTGGGGCTAACGAACTGGAGCACAATAAGAATGGTGTAGACAGAGTCAAGTGTGTCATTAACTATCCCCACCTGTGCAATAAATATGGCAAATAGGGTTAGGTCTATTTATTTATTGAAGCAAACTTGACAGCATACCCAAAATCATCTTTTTCTGAATGATCAAGGATCATTCTGATTTAAGGAAATCTTCTTGAGAGCAGTGGGCTCTTCCTCTGAACTCAGGGATTACTCATGAGGGAGAATCTTATGATATTGATTAAATCACCTGGCCATTCTTTTCATTAGCCAGGAAGTGAGAACAAAGACAGGGGACTAAAAACCTGGCATCAAAGAATCACAGATCACAGTAGCTAGTATTTGAAGATAAACTGTCTCCCCATGAATCACAAACCCAGTGGTTGGTATTGTCTCTGCCCATATTAAAGTGACTTGGTCTGTGACTTACTTTAATAGACAGACTGCAGCATTATGCTTTGCAACTCTGGACCTAGGCTTTAAGAAGACCCTAGTGACCATCTTTATACTTGTAGGAGTCCTGAGCTATCATGAAAAAAGTCCTGCTACCTGCTAGAAGGCACATATGGGGAAACCAATTGGGGAGGCCACTTGGACCAGGAGAGGTCCTAGATGACATGACAATAGAAAGACCCAGCTTTCCAGCTGAGTTCAGCCCTCTGCTCAGTCTTTCCTGATTTTCATGGCAACTGTGAAAGGCCAAGTAAATAATGACTGAAAAATGCTGTCTACTCTGCACAGCACACAGGTATGTGATATCAACATTGAATCAATCACTACCAAGTGCCAGACTGTGGTGGGGAATATTGATTCTACCCTGAAGTATCTCCCATTGGAGAAAAGCAGCAACAACCACAAAGGTGTGAAAGCACGATACTGTATGCTCAGATACTGTCCTGCTTAGCTTTTGTCAGAACCCCAGGGGTGGGAAGGAGGCCAAGAGGATCACAGGTGGGGGACGGGGCTAAGGGGTGGTATTTGCCTCTCGAAGTCAGAACACATAATGAGGTGGTCACACCATCTCTCCTTGGGGAGACAGATTTGTTATGACATATTCTGGAGAAATCAACTAACTCGTCATAGACTGTGCTGGTGAAACTCCATATTGGACATGGGATCTTTGGAGAAGAGAAAGCAAGGTAATGTCATCCTATCCCCAAGGGACTAGAATTCTGGTGGACTCTTCTTCAGGAAGCACAAGGGCCTTTTTGAAGCTAATTGTACTCTGAATTAGTTCTCTGTTTCTGAAAATGATTTCTGGTCTTTGAAAAGAGATTGAAATTTTTTGGCAATGAGACACAACAGGGGCAAGACTAAAGATACACTGAAAGAGAGGATACCATGGATTTACAATGTGTGGGGCAGGAATTGAAAAAGAAATCATTGGGAGAAAGTTGAACTCACTCTCAGCCACAGTGGCTACAGCTGGGTGCAGTGTGCTGCCTTCATGGGTCAGGGTGAGTACACAGGCCACAGAACCACTAAACAGAGAGTCCTGGGTAATCAGCTATGGCTGAAACCTACTGTGTTCCCAGGGCCCTCCTATGGTCTGGTATCACCTCTTGGAAAAGCTCTTCTCCAGACTTGCAGGATGCTAGAATGCGTAGAACTTCAAAATTCCAGCCCAAATCTTCCTGCTTTCTGAGCATCTCAGCATGATGTGCTCATGATTGTAATTTGGGCAGACTTATCTCAAGGCATGCTGGGATCTTAGCAGTGGAGACTGATAGGCTAGAGAAGGGGAAATGTCTACCCAGCTTTGTCAAAAGACTATGACAGATATCTAAATGAGTGTGGTGAGTCTGAGTTTAAATTAGTCTGGAATTTCTGTCAAATAAAATCTACTCAGTGAGTCAGAATAACAACAATAAATCCAGTTTATTTTTTATTTTTAATAATTTATCTGTCTATTTCATGTCTTTGTATTCCCTGGGGTTCACCCACCACCTCCACTCCCTTACTGCTCCCACCCATCCCCCCTGCTCAGTTGTGTACTTTAGTTTGACTTTGACTTTTCCTCCTGGCCTTTTGTTTGTTTTTCCTATATCATATACATTAGTGGAACCATTTGATTTCTGTCCTTTTCTTTCTGACTTGTTTCTGCTAATATGATTTCTTCTAGGTCCATTCGTGTTATTTCAAACTCATCAAATTTGTCATTTTTAATTGATGAGTAATATTCCATTGTGTATATATACCACATATTTTGCATCCATTCATCTGTTTTGGGACATTTGGGTTGCTTTCATGTCCTTGCAATTATAAATAGTGCTGCAACAAACATCCGAGTACAGGTGTCCCTTTGTATAAGTATTGAGGTCTCCTTTGGGTAGATTCCCAGAAGAGTGATTGTTCGGTCAAATGGTAGTTTCATTTTCATTAGTTTGAGGGTCCTCCACACCATTTTCCATAGTGGCTGGACCAGTTTACACTCCCACCAGCAGTGTAAGAGTGTTCCTTTCTCTCCACATCCACACTAGCACTTGTTGCCTGCTATTTTGATGTGGGAATAAATACAGTTTAAATGAATCCACTTATCAGGAATAATGGAAAAATAAGCAATTTAGAGGCATTTAGGGCCAGGAATGATTTCCAGGTCCACTGACTAAAAAGCTGATGCAACAAGCCTAATTCAGAATCTCCCAGCTAGAAGCTCTGATCCTATGACTTTTCTGCTGGTTTTGGTGAGATTTCCTTGTGGGGGGTGGGGGAACTGACTGAGGACACTGGAGCCTACATTTTGAGATGTAAAGGATGAAGTGCTCCAGCTTTCTGAATTTTTCTCCATTAAACTGACTCAATCCCTCCATACGTGTAAGCACATGAAAGCTTGGTTTGTGTTGTGGGGGACCCACACTCATCACATATCTGACCCACTTTAAAGGTTGTTTCCTCTGACCTACTTTAAAGGTTGTTTTTGTGCTCTCATTAAGGACTCAATATCTCTCACCTACTACTAATTCTTAGACCAAAGATCAATTCCCAAGTTGAAACTTTACTTTGACCACATCAATCCTCCCCTCACAGTTCTGTAAGTTGGCCAGTGATCACCCTATTACCATATTTGACAATATGCTTAACAACTGCCTCCTTTTTTTCAGAAGCTTTTGCCATATACATGCATAAATCACTTCTCTACCCAGGGAAATCCCATATGCCTCACAGGAGTAATTTAATAAAGTAAAGTAGAGATATGAAACCAAATAGACACCAAAAAGACCAAAAAGTTACTTCAGCTGAAGAAGCATTTTTCTACAAACAATATTACACACAGTTGCCTGGTATGTTAAAAAAACAAAAACGAAGCAAAACAAAGACAATGGAAATGTGCTGCTCTGGATGAAGTAAGTCAGGGGAGGGAGTTTTTCAAGACAGGTTCTTAGATCCCAAAGGAAATTAGGAACTCACAGAACAAAAGAGGAGAACCACTGACCTAGACCACATCAGTTGATTTACAAAAAACATTAAGGACCAAGAGCAAAAGCAGTTTGCCCAGAATCACAGAATAAACTGACAGTAGAGTCAAACAAGAAAAAAGTGTTTGTTTTAGCTAATCATGTGGAGATTTCTATGCTATTTCGAAAATGTACCCAGTATGTCCATGGGGTCAGGAATCAAGTTTATCAAATATATCCATTTGACTTGCTCCATCTTATTTGATAAATGTGTGAAACAAAAAAATCTAACATTTTCATGACTCCCTATTAGAATCATTGTAAATCTTTTATTTGAGGAAAATTAGAAAATACTCAATTGATAAAAAATATGATTACTTTAGAGAAATAATTGGAACATTTGAAAAATGCACTTGATAATAGGTTGTTGAAATCATCTTTCATATGAAAGTAAGCTTTTCATTCGAGTAGACTTTGTGTATCTGTTCATGATCAATACAAAATGCTGGAACCAGCATTGGCTTGAAGCCCATTCCCAAAATTTAGCAAGATGTGAGATTTGTCAATACCTGCACAGCAGAGTGAAGCTAGTCTGGGGACTGAAGTTTTATAACATGCATATGGTGGCCATATTTTCTAAAGGAAAAATCGGGACACATGGTTGACAAGTAAGAATATCCTTATGGGGACAATGGAATAGATATAGCAACCAGGTCTGTTCCAAAGAACTTGGAACATATGGTCCAGAAAGCCTACAGAAGCAATTTTGTGAGACTTGTCTCTTTCACTATTAATCGTCTTATTTCAGATTTAGGAAACTAAAGTGTATTCCCAGTGTCCAGGTCCTTAACTTTCACTTTGCCCTCCTAAGAAAAACTTTATTAAGAAAAAAGAACTGTGTTTGAAAAGTTAAAATGTTACAGGAATATGACTAGTCCAAATTGTTAACACTATAAACTATGAAATGTGTTGTTTGATGTACTGAATAAAATACTGTGTCCTTATTAATTCAATAAATACTATCTACCTGTATTATTAGGTATTGTCCTGGAACTGAGGATATAGTGATGAACCTTGCCTTTGTCCACATGAAATTTATAGTCTAAAAGGTGGTGGACTGATATAGTAATCATCATGCCATAGTAGTCACAGTCACAGCAAGTCATCCACTTGCCACCCAATCAAACATGTATGTACTGCAGCAGAATGCACATATTAGTCTAGGCTTAGTCATGCAGTCACAGTGAAAACAGAACAATTTAGTTCATTACTATGAAGCTTCTTTGACTAGGAAGGATGAAGAGTGGGGTTGAACACAATGAAAGTTTTTCTGGACACAACCCTACCATTTAATTTTTATAGTAAAGGTATGCAAGTGAAATGCAAAAATAATTTGTTTACTAAGGCATTCAAATAAATTGTCTTTGCAAAACAGGTCACGTAGTCCTTAAACTACAAGTCCTAAAACAAGTATACAAGCCCTTAGTATAACTCCTTTAGATATAGAAAAAGCAATTTGCCTTAGCAAAGAATTTTTCTACCTTCATTACAGTTTGTGCCTATCTTTAGTATGAACATGATCTAACTTATTAAATACTGAACTCTGAAAAGTCAGACAACAGGGATTGCTACTGTTGCCAGTTATCCTGCAAAAAACTTGTCCTCATACAGTAAACTGGAGCTCTCTTTCAAGTGGGAGGGTGCTGTTCACTTTCTCTGGGGGTCCATGTCTGGAGTGGTAGACATCTTGCCCATGGGAACTTGGTGATGGGCAGCGAAATAGCTCCTGCCACAAAAAAAAAAAAAAAAAAAAAAAAACATCTGTAGGTAGGATGGTGTAGGGTCTTTGAGGAAAATTTGACTTATTAGGCAGATATGAGTGTTTTCCAGTTTATTCCCTAGATACGCTTCCTTTTCTTATCTCTACTCTTAATATTTGCAGTAGAGTTCTAAGACAATACATGTAGTAGCTTAGCAGGATAGTTTCAAGCCCTGACTATAAACAATCACATTTAAAAATATGTGATATACACATTTCTCAATGCCCAGGATGGCATTCCTCCCACATTATGCTGAAAGGTGGGTGCTTAAGCAAATCAATGATCATGACAGATCCTTAGACAAAAAGAGATAAGGCTTATGTCCTAAAGGAATATGCCATATCAAGACTTTGCATCTACCTGAAGTTGTGCCATCACCAAGCTGTAGCACAAGACTGCCTCAATTCCAACTCCTGGGGGTCTTCATGTCCTCTTCTGCCATGAAGACAGTCAAGGAGTGCTAGAGCCCTCACCTGAGCCAGTCGGTGGAAAGCATAGGAACAGAGTTATTCTGCACACAACACTCACTTCTAAAGAAGCCATCACTGAGTGATGAAAAAAGTGATAAGGGTCATAAGAAGCAGAACGCACGTGATTCATTGTGCATCGTAGCTCCTGCTCCTCAGCCTATGGTTCTCTGCTGGCTGCAGTCCAGAAGGCCAGAGTCAAGCCATGCAGGCAGTACAGACAGAAAAAGGAATTCTCTAGAGGCCAGAAAAGCCAACTGGGCACCTGGGAACTTAGCCACCACTGACATGTACAGCATTCTTGCCATAACAACTGGTTAAAGGCAATAAACCTCCTCTCGTGTAAATGGCAAGTGACTAGGACTGTTCCTTTTTGCTTTCAACCAAAGTATAAAAGAAAAGGATTCAAGGGGAAGAAAAATAACCCCAACTCATTCCCTGAGCACTGAGGCAAAAATTAGAAGAGACAGCTCTGTTTAAATAGAACCCATCAGTGGTCCTCACACCGGTCCCTCACTTTAGTCATCCCCCCTCCCCCTACATTCCTCTGTCAAAACTCTTAAGTAGGAGATTTTCTTTAGGGGATGTGATAAAAGTAATGATTGCTATGATATCCTGCTTTTTACATTTGTGGACTCAAACTCCCTATGCTTGCTCCTTCAGTTACTATGTGCATTTATTCTGATATCAGATATACTCAAATGATAGAAATAGTCAGGTATGGTCCTGCTTCTTGTTACCTGGGGTACCCATAGGTGGGTAACCAACCACTGATGATGGAAAGTTTTGCTCCTTCTTGAAAGTTAAACTTCTCAGAAAGTTCTTTTCTTCCCCTTCCTTACAAAAACTTTATCTTCTTCATCATATTATATTACCATGCCTCAGCTTATAAAATAACCAGGATTCTGTCTTCACTGACAATAGCCCTGTCGAAAACTCCAAATTAGTTACGTAATCCAAGTTTCAATTCTCAGGTAGATCTTTTGAATTTATTGTGGGTAATTTCCAACTCACTTTTAGTCATCCTCTAGAGTGTGTGCCGCTCTCTCCGACACTTACACACGTGCGCGCACACACACACACACAACTATTAATACCATCTCCGCCACCGATTGGTTGCTTCACATTTCACAATTGTCTTAGAACAGAGACCTGAATGTCAGTCTCAGCAATCATTCTGAACAAATGCCAATTCCTCCTGCCTTTCAGCTTGGGTGAGCACACATGTATTAAAAAGTCACCACATCATTTGGCCTGGAAAACTCCGTGGACATCGAGCAGTTATTCAAAGCATTTAGGGAGAAAATAAAATACCTTAAAGGCATTGCCAAGTAACTGGTGAGGAGGGAGCCTCAGAAGTCACCACAGGCCTGACTGGAAGCCTATGAATCTTTGCAAAGTAAAATCCTTTTAGCACAGGTTCCCTCCAGGCAGCGGAAAGTGCCCTTGAGCATATAAAGATGGATGCACGTCTGCTGTCCACACCTCCATCGGCAGTAGAGCTTGTGCATTTTTTAAAACGATGTTTATCAAGTCTAGTTGTTTTTCCAGCTCAAAACTGAGACACGAAAATGGAATTTTTAGCCAGTAACTCATACATTTAGATTTCTGGTTTTTAGGTTTTGGAAAAAATGCACCTAGTTGTTTTCTTATTACAATACTGCTGGTTTTGTTCACCGGTCCATGTTTTTCTTGGACTGTGGTGGAGTGGAATGTTTTAAATTACTGGCTTTTGCTTTTTACTCTCCGATGTCTACTAAATAAGTCCATCGTCTAATTCTAAAATTGTGAGGCAGCAAACATGCACTAGCAGCCAACAAAGCTGCATTTTTATTCCAGAAAGGGTATTTCTGTTCTAAATTTACAGCAAAATAGCTCTGGAGACAAAGGCAGAATTTTGGCCAAACCAGACATGCTTCTTTATAATGGCATGTGGCTTCCAATACCTTGCTAAGTAGTCTACCTTACTGAACAGTTCTCTTCATTATTAAAATCTATTGTAAGTGTTTTGAAGTCTCAACTGATATTAAAAAAAATATTGACTATGGTTTGATTTAATTTAGCCATTAAAACAAAACTTAACAACAACAGAAAATAAACCCATCACTCTGTGGGATTTAGAAATCTGATATTATTTGGAATCAAGGACTAAGTCATATTTTAGGCTTTCGTTACCAACAATGTTACCAATCCAAGGCAGTCATAAATTAAATTTAAGTGAAAAGGATTAAATCTCTCTTGGTAGAGCTACTGCAATTTGGCGAGACTTCTCGTCCCTCTCCTTTCCACTATAATCCTTTTCAAGCAAAGGACAGGGGTGGCTACGTGACCTTCAATGCCCCTTCCCAATCTAGGATTCCAGGTTTTTGTTTTTTTTTTTAATTCTTCAGCTACCAATTCCCTGAACCAGCTATTCTAAGCATCTCAGGTTCTCTGTGTGTCTCAGACATCACAGGTCACTGAGTACTCCCTAGCCTTCCCAAGGAGTCATGGCTCACGTTGAAGCATGGAACAGTTGGAAAAGTCCACTTCTCCTTCTAAAGAGGTGGTCAATTATTGCTCCTGAGCCTGACAACTACTGAGGAAAACAAAGATCAAGTAAGAAACACTAATTAGAACTTTTGACCCCAAGTTCTTTATAAGTAAATAACAGCAAAAATAACAAAGCTGTAAATATGTCATATAAAAGTTTTAAGAAGTTTGAGACTTGATGCTCCTGTTTAAAACCTTGAAAGAAAAAAAATTGAAATGTAGACATGAAACACCCTTGGTGATCTTTCCTTTCTTCCAATTTCTTTCCTTTTGTTTTTCTTTCAGTTTCAATTAGCTTAGCTACTGTTTGAAAACTGTGAATTGGGAAGAGACTGTGTTGCTGTTGTGATGTGGATGCTGGTATGTCTGGAAGGAGGGGAAGAGGATTGTTCTTTGCCTGGTGCCACCGCCCAGCACCAGATTAGCTTCAGCTAATCAAAGGCCAGACTCTTGCATGGCCCACAAGCCTAGGGGGAGTACACACTTTCCTTTGTTGTTACAATGCCATATGAAACCAATTCCACTTACAAGGACTCCTTTCTTCAATCCTTGCTCTAAATCACATTTTCCCATTTCATATCTACCATTTACAGATTAGTACTAGAATTAGGGGTCCTGATAGAAAGTTCTATTAATGGGAGGGTGGAGGGAACAGTCTCATGTTAACAAAACCCATTCTGCAGGAACCTAACTGATCTACTATGATCTCATCAAGTGCTTTGTTTCCTGCTGCCTCTGGCTCCTGCTAGTTTTTTTTTACACTGACTCTCATTCAAACACTCATTCTGGTTTAATTGCTCAAACCCCTAAGTTGTCTGTCTTTCTTTCCTATTGTCTTCTCCTAATTTCTCCAGTCCCACTTGGATGTCCATGGTATTTTCCTGCTGTGATTTCAGAGCCAATCCTAGCTGTGCATATCCAACTCTTGTCAAGTTAGATTTCTTAGTCTTTGAATGCTAAGATAAAGGGGAGCAATTCTTGCTTAAACCATGCTGCTGTAAGGATTCTGAACTGAGTGTTGTATCATACAAGATGAACAAATAGCAAATATTATCAGATGTGTTTGAAAAAATGCAAATTTTCTGCTCCTTTCATGCTCAGACATGGGTCAATAATACTGAGGTCAGTAATACTCAATATTTATCTTCACCCTGGGTCAACCTGTGGAAGCTCCTACCTGAAATGATGCAAATAAGCTTTCTGGGAAGTGCATTACCATGAATTTGTTTCACAAAGAATCAGAAGAATGGAATCTCAGAATTTCAAGCAAGCCCTCAGTTTCCATCTCTATATGTTCAAAATCCCATAACCCCCAAGGAAAACTCACTCAGCTTGGCACAGTTCTGTTCCTTATAAAGTCAGTCCTGGTATTCACAGCAATTGTCACAGCTGGCTTATACATTCTTTATAGTTTTGCTTGTGTATGTCATAAAAATTCTATAATGAGCAAATATAATTTGAGCAAAAGTGGGCACCATTGTTTAAAAAAAATAAGAAAATAAAATTCTTTTTTATATAAGCTAAATTCTGCCTCCCTAACATTTCCCCTCATGGGCTTTTACTCTGACATCTAATCAGTGAGCCTCAATCTCTTCCATGGGACACACCTTCATATACCTTACAGTACATTTTGCTTCTGCTTTTTCTAAATGTAGTCATCTGGTCTGCTCCTCATTTCATTTAGCTTTACCATTCTGGTCAAATACTGAATGATCTCTAATGTACCAGAAGTATTTAATATTAGCTTCGATACGAACACAAAACAACTAGTGTAATTTTTCTAAATACAGATGGCAGTGCAATATCACCTCCTATAATTTTAGCAATCTACTTCTAGAAATGTAGTCTCTTACATTTATTTAGCAAATATAACCTTGTTTTGTTTTCTGTTTTGAATTTTTACACAATAATCTATCCCACACTTGACTAGACCCTTACAGAAAGTCATTTCAGTCAGTCCATGATAACAACCAAAGTCTTCCAAAATACAAAATAATAAGATACCCTTTAAAAATGTACTTGAAACATCACTTTGAATTGTCTCTCACTTTTTCCACAATGACTTTGTATCAACTCTCAAAGTGGTATGTATTTAGAAATGTAATCATATTTTAGATTTATGCAATTTTCAGGGTGTACTTTTGCGTGCATAATCATGGCATTTGATACTCATAGCAGTTCTGCCCATTTAAGATTCTTAATGCCATTTTACAAATTAGCAATCTGATATCTGAATCGTTTCTATTACTTGCTCAAAATCGTACAATCAATGATCAAGTCAATACAAACTTATCTCCTGTGATGGCTGGTTGTTCATTCTTACTCAAACACGTTTATTTTAGTTGTCAAAGTAGCTAAAAACCCCAAGTCACCTCTGTGTAGACTCCTGTTAGAGGCTTTGTTTACTACAAATGGAACTCATTTCTTTATGACTTACACAGAGTTGCTTATCAGATTAGCCCAAGCAAGAAGAGAAATTCTAAGGGACAGATATGTTTTTGTGAAGGGAGCAGAAAAAGAAAAAGTCAAAATTACAAATAGTTAAATTGGACTGAAATCTGATAGCAAGAAATCCAGAAAAAAAGATGAAAGATGAGCTAATAAATTAAGGATTAAGAATTAAAGACAGTCTTTGTCAATATTATCTGTTTCCCAAAGTCAGCTCTATGGATACAATTTAGATCTACACTCTTCTGCCCCAATCTTAAACAGTAATTTTCAGCTTTCCAATATTCCCAATGAGCCTGACTCCCTCCTCCAAGAACTATATCACTTGCCTGCATACATTTATAAAGTAACAGCTCATAGACTGTGCCAAGGAAAATACATCCATAATGTGCCACAATCAAGGTCTGCAAGACATGTTTTAGCACAGTAGTGTTCCAACTTTTCATTGCTAAGGACTGCTTTTCATGTTTTCCCCTGAGGATCTTAGAAAAGTCTACAATGGCAGGACAGACAATCACAACTTGTGATCCACATGAGATAACATCACCAGACACAAAGAAATTCCATGAGAAAGCACAAAAACCTGACATATTTGTAGGCTAGTTGTCCTTATTGGGGGTAAGCATACATTTTCCACTAGGCTTATTTATTTATCTAAATATTTGGATGTGTTCATGCCCTATTTCTTTCCACTAAATGTTTGAAGTGATGGTATTACCTAAATGCAAACATTGAAATAAAAATAAAACAAATGAAGAAGTAGGGAGATGAAAGTATACAGGGAAAATCAACACCACAAAAAAGAACTCTGCAAATATGCCCATTGTTAGGGATAACATGGACATCATATTTAACACCATCCTGTAACACAGGGCAAATGGGAACCAAAACAGTTCTTGGTTTCTTTCTGTTGAAAAGGGGGTTTTTGTTAGACTTTTTGCAAACCCGGAAATAGGCCTAAGCCTTCTTCTTTAACCTAATGTTTTCAGACCTCAGGCTTTCTACACAATAAAGCCAAAGATTCATTCTTGTCTGGGCACCTGCTCCCCCACCCTAACAAGTCTTTAATGAGTCCACCAGTAGTAACAGCAAAGGAAACAGACCCCTAGACCACACAGCTCTCCTGTTTTCTCCCCTGAATTAAAATTCATAGGGAGAGCACAGGACACCCCCTCCCCTTACAGCCACAGGCAAACCTTATAAAAAGGGTGTGAAACCCAAGAAATCATTCCATCATATGGTATATATACTTTGGGGTTCATGTGTATTAGAAACTGTGCCAGAATGTTACGTATACAAATAACCAACTTGCCAAATTTTTAAAGAAAAACAGTAATAGAATTAATATTCGGTCCTGGACTTCGGGAAAGTGGGAAATTTCATTTTAAAAACGTGTTGAAGAGAGCTGAACATACAATAAATCAGGGGTCAGCAAATATTTTCTATAAAGTCTTAGTGATTGTAATCATTTTAGGTACTGAAGACCATGCATTTCTATCATAATAATTTAACTCCATCATTATAGGCAGAAGCAGACTTGGACAATATGCACATGAATAGGAGTGACTATGTTCCGCTGAAATATTATTTACCAAACAGGTGAAGAACTGTATTTTGGCCACAGGCCACAGTTTGTAGATGTCACCTATAAATGGAAGCAAAAATGACATTCTGTACTTTGGAAGAATCACACTAGAAATCTTTGATCTCTCATGTATTGAGAACCCTACTTTCTGTCTCTAAATTTTGGAGTTTTCAGCAATAGTATACAAAGGTAAGTATCTCCACTTTTATTCTTTTCAAGTTTCTGCCAAAAGGTGCTGGGTCTGAACTTTTCTTTGTTGTGAATGAATGAAGAATTTTATGAAATATACCTCTATGTGACACACTATTAACAGATGTTTCCTGGCACATAGTAGGTGCATTTTCTATTGCCTTTCGCAGTCCTTTCGAAAAATGTTGATTGAATATAGTTATCCTCATCAGGCAATCAGCCTAGCATGCAGTCTTGGGCAGATCACTTTATCTGCCCCAGCCCTAGTCTTTTTTTTTAATTAAAAACATTCAACTATAAATGCCATGTTATCAACTTGTAACCATGTTTTACATTAACTCCTCAGAACTTACTCATCTTATAACTGAAAGTTTGTACCCTTTTATCAACCTTTTCCTATTTATCTCCCAAACTCAGCCCCAGGCAATTACTATTTTACTCTCTGTTTATAGGTTTTTAGTGTTTTGGGGTTTTTTTTTTTTTTTTTGGTTTCACATATAAGTGATACTATGCAGCATTTTTCTTTTTATGTCTGGAATAATGTCCATAAGCTCTATCCAGGTTGTGGGAAATGAAATGATTTCCTTTTTTCTTATGGCAGATATCCCATTATAAATATGTAAAGACACAAATACACACACACGACATCACATTTTTTCTGTACTTTCATCCATCAGTGGACACGCAAGTGGCTTCCATATTGGGCTCTTGAGGGTGCAGCTATCTCTTCAATATCGTTTCCTTTAGGTATATGAAATTTCTAGATCAAGCTGGATTGTTGCTAGACTTGCATTATATGTTTTTAAAAACATTTCTATTGTTTTTCATACTGATTACACCAATTTATATTTCTCCTGATAGTACACGTGGACTCACTTTTCTCCAAATCCTCCCCAACACTTCTTATATTTTACCTTTTGATCATAGTAATTTTAACAGATGTGAAATGATATAATTAAACATTTGATTTGCAGTTCCCCAATGAGCAGTGATGTTGAATACCTTTTCATGTACCCATTGACCATATTGATGTCTTCTTAGAAAAATGGCTATTCATATCCTCTGCCCATGTTTTAGTAGGATTTCTTTAGTTATTTAAGTATATGCATTTTTAATATATTTTGGGTATTAACCCCTTATCAGATTTATGATCTACAAATATTTTCTACCATTTCCACATTGATTTTTTTTTATTTTGATGAGTTTCCCTTGCTACACAGAAGCTTTTCATTTGAAATTGTTCCAATTGTCTATTTTTGCTTTTATTACCAAAACTGTGTGTCAAATCCAAAAAAATATTTTCTAAGACCAGTGCCAAGAAGCTTACCCTCCATGCTTTTTCTATGAGTTTTTATGGTTTCAAGTATTTTTTAAGTTTTTAATTTTTTTCTTATATGCCAATTTATTGTAGCTCAGTGAATTTGCTTTTTTAATATAGCCACCGTGTCTATTATAATTAGTGAAAACATTGTGTCTATTATAATTAATGGAAAACAAAGAATACATACAGGTCTTCTAAAAATGTATACCACCATTTATTAAATTTGGTGTTATTTTTGTCAACAAAGATAATAAGTGAACTTTCACCATTGGAAATCAAAAATAACAGAGATATACAAAAGGCAACAAAAATCTAAAAATCAGACAAATAACAAAAAATATCCATCATCACCTAGAGAAACAACCATTAAACTTTTGTTTAACATTTTTCTAGACCACTCAATGGCAGGTTGTTGTCTAATTTTACTTAGAAATAAAAATATTACAAAGATTTTTGCATGTTTTTACGAGTAGGATAGATTTTAATGAAATTTGAGAAACTATTAAATTGATATTAATTCATATAATATCTTCTATGCCCATGTATAGATATATAAACTTCTATGTTTCATATTCTCTATATATTTTATTGTTCACACTATTTCATACATACACAATTCTTTAATGAGTACCTCTAAATAATTTAATTATTTTCTAGTTATTTCTACAGAATAAATTTATATGTTAGAAGAATCACATAATATATACATTTTAAATCTTTCTGCATCTAGTCAGCCAGGTAGATTCCACTGGCTTTTACATCTAACAACTTCTGATTGAATGTTCCCATTTTCGAATATCCTTGCCAACAAGGTATTTTCTCTATTTTTCCTTTTTTAGCAATCTTATTTGATACAGTGAAAGCATGTTATAATGCTATGTGCATTTATTTTGTTGGCATTCATTTTGTTGGCATGAATATATCTACCTCTTTTGCTAGATATGGGCAGTCTATATTTATTAGTACCTCAATGACTGACTGCATTTTACTCAATTTACCATTAGATAGCAATTTTTTTCTGATTTGAAAATGCTTTAAAAGTTTGATTTTAGAATTGTACTTTATACACTATTAATTCTATAGAAATACTGAATCTAGTACTTTTTTCCTTTTGCACTGTCTCCCTACTCTTAAGAAAACAATATTTCAATATAGTATTGATGTTTTTTAATATTCATGACTATAGTTTTTTATATTTAAATACATAAAACTATTAAGTAAAACAAGTATTAATTCATCCTCACTTTTTATGCTGCTCATTGTTTTCATTATTAACAAATGAAATAATCTGTTTTTCCGCTCATGGATTTGGAATATTATTTTATCATATAAAACATTTCCATCTTATTTGAATTTATCTCTGAACTAACCAATGATCAAATGAGCTATCTTTCTAACCTAATGTAGTGTATTGTTATAATCAATATAACTTTATAATTTTTTAAGAAATCAAATCATTTGCATGTTAACGTTCTTCCTGATCTTGCATATCTGTGTTCTGGAGATGAATCTTAGAGAAATTATAATAGTTTTTCATGACCAAGACAGTGGGTAAGTTGTTTTACATTTTATGAAATTTAACTTTTAAGAGACATTTTACAATATTACAACAGTTAGTGTCAGAAACGATTGTCTTCATTTATTCGTTTTATTTTACATTGCTAGGTATTGTATATCAGTCTTCTTCAAACACACCTTTCACATTTCTTGTTGAATTTGCTCTATGCATTTCATAGCTTTTTGCTACAATAAATGGGATCTTTATCACATTATATTTACTGTTTATTGCTGAAATGTAAGGAAACTATTGGTTTTTTATAACACTAATCTTTAAATGATCCTCCTGACTGAACACATGCTATTTTTTAATGTTTGTCTGTTGATTATTTTGCATTTTTCAGCCATACAGTCTTATGATCTGGAAGCAATGATTGCTATTTCCTTTTTAATATTCATGTTCACATCATTCCATTATGATAGTGGAGATAGTTCATGTATTAGCTTTCCATAGCTACCATAACCATCTATGACAAACATAGCAACTTAAACAATACAAATTTACTAACTTAAAGATATTTAGGTGAGAAGTGTAATCAGATATTGCTGAGCTAAAAGCAAAATGTTGGCCAGGCTGAAATCTAAGTGGAGTTTTAGGGAAAAATATTTCCTTGCCATTTCTAATTTCCTGGCTCATGGCCTTCTACTCCATATTCAAAGTCAAGAACATTACATCTCTTTGTGTCTTCCTTCTACAGTAACCTCATCCTCTGGTACTATCTTCTGCTTTGATGAACTATTGTGATTATATTGGGTTAATCTGGACAATCCAGTATAATCTCCCTCTCTTAAAAGCAATTAAGAGTATTCTTAATCCCATATCAAATTTCACTCCCCTCCCTTTTGCCAAGCATTTAGAGATTCTGGGCATTAGGATATGGAAATATTTGGAGAAAAATATTTTGCTTACTATAGTAAACAATATTTTGTTCCTGACTTTAATCAGAAATTTCAAAATCAAGACCACTTCAACATTTGCATGAAAAATAAGTGGAAATATGTTTTTTGCACTACTACACTATGTATACTAGTTGTTTAATGTCCTGTGTTTAGGTACTTATACATTAATAAGATTTAGATCTCTCTAGAGAATTGTGTCCTCTCTCTCTGACCTTCTTTATCTTGGATAAGATCCCTTGCTTTAAAGTCTAGTCTGTCTGAAATTAATACAGCTACCCTACTTCATTTTGATTAGCATTAGCATTAAATATTTCTCTTCATCCATTTACCTTTAATTTATATGTATCTTTATAATGAAAACGAGTTTCTTGTAGACAGCACATAGCTGCACTTTGTTTTTAGTCTACTTAGATAATCTTTCTCTTCTAATTGTTACATTTATTCCATTAACATCTAAAATAATTATTGATATAGTTAGATATTAATGTTTTGTATTTGTTGACCTTGTTCTTTGTTTCTTTTTTTTTTATCTTTCACTCTTTTCTATTTTTTGTCTTTGAGTATTCTATATGATTCTTTTTTTTTCCTCTATAGGAGACCAGCTATACTTTTTTTCAGTTATATTCAGTTCTTATTCTAGAGATTGCAATATACATTAAGAAGTAAGCCTAATTTCTGGCAATAATAAGTAATGCTACACTGCTTTCCTGGGTAGTGTGAATGTTATACAAACAAATAATATGAATCCCTCCCCAAAACCCTTTTTTCACTCATTCAAATATTTCAGTTACATATAAGCATACATAAATATGCACACATATTATTACTATTTTGAACAAACTGTTCCTGTTAAATCAGTTTAAAAAACTATTTTTATCTTCACTTAAACTCTCCTTTGATATGCTTTCATTTTCTCTTTATGTAGACCCAAGTTCTAATATGTATTATTCTTCTCACTCCATAACTTATTTTAATATTTATTTACAAGTAGTGTTGACAGGAAACACATGTTTTCAATCCATACTTGTCTGAGAAAGTCTATACTTCCTTTACACTTTTGAGGATAATGCCACAGGTACAGAATTCTTTTAAATATCTTACCATAGTCTCTTCTATTATGGTTTCTAAAGAGAAGTTGAGTATACAACATATCATTGTGCTTCTAGAGGTAGGTGTTTCCCCTGCCCTTTCTGTTTTCTTCAGGACCTTTTTCAGCTTTGATTTTCTGTTTGAAAAGAAGTTGCCTGGGTGCAGTTTTTATGACATTTATCCTGTTTATAGCTTTCTGAACTTCCTGAAATGGTGGTTCTGTGTCCGATATTACTTTGGAGGGAAAATTTGTCATAGTTTCAACTAGTTCTTCTGTTCCTTTCTATTTTTCTCATCATCTTTTCACGTATCATTCCCATTATCTGCAGGTTAGATCATTTGTAAATATCACATAACTTATGTTATGTGCTGATTTAGTATGGTCTTTTTGTTTTACCAATTTTAAAGGTTTCTTTTGAGGTGCCCTCAAGTTCAGATAGTCTTTTCACCATTGTGTCCAGTTTAATGAGTTCAACAACGTCATTACCCATTTTTGTTACAGTTTGATCTCTAACATGACTTTTTGCTCTCTCAAGATTTTTGTCACTGTGCTTACATTGCATGTATGTTATTGTATGCAGTTTAATTTATCCACTAGCATCCATAACATATTCATAGTTGTTTCAAATTACAGTGTGATATCTCCAAAACCCAAGCCATGTCTAGTTCTGATATTTGCCTTCTTTTAAACTATTTTTCCATTTATGGGAGATGCAGTCACCCACTACCACAAATTTACAGTCAAATTTCCCAAATTTGAAGAAATTAGAGGGATCAGCACATTTGAAGTGCAATAGCTAAGCCTCACTCTGGAAAAAGCAACTTCAAGACCATGGTAATAGTAAGATAGAGATAGATAGATAGATAGATAGATAGATAGATAGATAGATAGATAGATAGATAGATAGATAGATAGATAGATAGATAGATAGATAGATAGATAGATAGATAGATGATAAATAGGTAGATAGATAAATAGATAAAATTTAGTAAATCATAACTTCTTTTGATGTTCAATAAATTGGAAATTAATACAGTATCAATAGGTCTTTACTAGGTGGTGAGTGTAGGGAGAAGCAAATTAATTCTACAGTTTTATGAAGAGATTTTAATCTTTTAGTGAATCTCTATAGGCTGAATTTCAGTAGTCTCAGTTTTTTCCTTCCTCCTTATGTGGGTAAAAATTCCTAAATTTGACTAGAATTAGATATGTTCCTTCTCTCAGGTCAGTTGGGTCCCGATACTATCCTAAATGAGGCTCTGATTAATGGGCTTCTTCTGATGACAGACTTTCTTAAGAATAAGCAAATATTCTTATTCTTTCTCTGTCCTCTCTGAAAAAAAGCATGAGTAGATTTACTCCAATATTTACATGGAAATTTGATAAAGTTTATAGATGTAGCAGTTCAATAAATATGTGTTAAATTAATCCCCTAATTGAATTGTTAATATTTCATTAGATTTTGATTTTAATATCTTTATGTCAAAATGAGATAAGTTGTCTGACCCAATCTTTCCTGAGCTTGGCCAACTCAGGTTGTTCTCCTGTTCTATTCCCTTTTATTTCTGACATTACATTTCCATTTTCTTAAATACATTTGCCTCTTTCACCTGCCCCACCCCTACAAAATAAATAAAATAAAATGAGATTGGCTATATTATACAGAACTAAATCTATTGATCTTCATCAATTCCACCCTTCCCTCATGACAAATAAATAATGAAGTATAATTACTATGGAATAGAGATTACTCCCAATTTATTATAATGTTATTTTTGAGATCTTATTGCTACCACTTATTTTAGATATTGTCATATGTTTATTACACTCAGATACTCAATTCATTTCTTTCATAAGTTTGCCCCATTATTTCTCACTACATTTTTTAAAATCTGAATGTTAAAGTAGTTTCAGGAAGAGTATATGGACAGAGTATTTCCCAATATCTTTCCTACTTAAGAATAAGTGTCTGGGAGATGCCCACAACTTGGTGGAAGAGGGAGACTGAAAGCAATTACTCTCCTAAAAATATGTAGCATAAAAAAATGGAAAAAGAATTGATACAATATCCAAGAAAATCTCTGACTCTTGCAACAAGTCAGCAGAGCACCTCCAGAAAGACCAAAAGCCAGAGAGCAAAGATCCAAGGGCATCGAGAAGCTTGGAAAACAGCAATTCCTCAGGAGCCAGCAGCCATTAGTGCACCACAGAGGAGGCACCCACAACCACCTGAAACCACAACCTCATTTTCATCAGCAACAGCATCACCTCTGACCCTAACAACATCTGACTTCATCTAAGGACACCATAGCTCCTGGGAAGATTCAGAAGATTGAGGCAGTGCAACACCACTGTGGCTGCTTGTGCCTCCAGAGTCAGCTGCCATATTGGGCTACTGCAGGGGAGGTACCCACAGCCAGCTGGAACCATGGCCTCATTATCATCATTATCAGCAGCAACTGCAGCATTTCCTCTGACCCCAACCCCAGCTAATCCCAGTTGGGAACATCTTGGTTGCTGGGGAGACTCTTGCAGTTCCTCCATAGGGAACTGCCACATTGACCACTGGCAAACCATCAGAGAGGGCACCTACAGCCATCTGAGACACCACTGACTACAACTGAGGACACTTTGGTTGCTGGGGAGTCTCAGGGAATTGAGACTGCATATCACCACTGCTGAGGTTCACAGTTGAGAAGCCCTTGCCTGTACTTACAGTAGTACAGGAAAAGAAGTCCCCTCCCTATACACCCACTCCTGGAAGGTGCCCTGGAAAGCTCAGAGAGAAGGTTAAAACCTTGCCTGCAAAGGACAATTCAGGTGGCTGAGGAGAGCCCCTTCCCACCTCAACTGAGAAGTACAGATAACTTAGTGGGGGAGAGACCTTCCACCCAACCTGGGGGTGGTAGGATGGGGGACTCCACAGCATTTTTTGTTTCTTTGGTTTCTTTGCTTGTTTTTGTCCTGTTTTGTCTTGGTATTTTTTTGGTCTGTCCTTTCATGTTCTTTCTGCTCTGTTTTGCTCTCTCTCTCCATCTTTATGACCACTTTTTCTTATTTTTTTCTCCTTTTTCTTATCTTTTCTCCTGTTTTTTCTTTCTCTCCTTCTTCTTCCTTCTCTTTTGAACACTGCCTGTTTTTGTACTGCCTCTCTTCTTTCTTCCCCACCCTTTAATTTTCCTTCCTTCCTTCTTTACCCCCTTATTCTTCTTCTATTCTTCCTTATTTTTCTCTCCATTCTCCCATTTCTCATTGTCCTGGAGCTACAACTTCAAAAGAGAAAAACTTTGGGATGAGCAGCCCATTAAACCCAATGTTCCACCCTAAGGGCCACAGCCTAGAGGAACCTAACAACTGAACACAGTTCACTCCACTCAACCAGCAGGCACCTCCCAGGAGACTGATTCCCACCTTGTGCTTATCAGGGCACTACCACAGAGGACTCAAGACTAGCCCAGACCAAGGTCTGGGACCCCTCTCCACAAAGTGGGGATTAGACATGCAGGAGGTCCTGGAGAAAACCATAGCTCATATTAGTACTTCCCATAACATGAATGCCCAGGCAAAGGATTGTCGTCCTGCATAGCATTAACTTGGGAACCCCACCCATCAACATCAGCCACCCGCAGTAACAGGCCCATGTAAAAACCATGGCAACATTCACCTCCAATCCTAGTAACCCAACACAACTGGGTAGGAGTGACCAGAAGCCCTATTTGTCAATCAGAAAGGGACCAGTTAACAGAAACTGAGGAACGAGTGTCAGGGACCTACACTACTGCTTCTGTGCACCAACCACAGCAGCCCAGACACTATACAGATGCATCAATTACTTGGCAAGATTTCCAAGAAATCATACCTTCCAGCATTGGTGGTACTGAAATAGGGTAAAAAGAGACTTTTTGTTTTTACTTAACTGTTTATTTTTATTTGCTTGTTTTTTTTTAAAGCAGGTTATAAGCAGTTTTTTTGTAATTATTTTTAATTTTAACTGGATATAGCTATACTTCAACATTGTCTAAACCCTTTCTCAGTATTGTCCAAAGTCCTTTCCCAGATTGCCCCAAAATCCTCAGTCTCTCAGTCCTAATCGTCTCACCAATGTCCAAAAAAAGTCCATCTCCAGACGCTTAAAAACATGTTCCTTTAAATGTTCCTCGTTGTCTTCCACTCTGTCTTCTCCTTGTCACCTTCAAGGAGCAAAAACTCCATAGTGCCGAACCAGCAAAGTTCACTTTCTTCTCAAGCCTAACTTTTGCACAGCCTCTTTTAAACACAAATTAAACTCAGCAAAGCAAACTCCAACACAGAGTTTAAATCTGCAAATTCCTTAACTGCTTTCAGCACACATGCTGCTAGCCTGGGCCAGCCAAAGGTTGTTGCAAGCCCTCAGTGGCCACATGGCCAAGCTCACATAGCTCACATCTTTACAAGATAGCCGATTCCCATCTCTCCTCCACTAAACCTCTCTCTCCATCCAGTCTCCATATTTAAATTTACATTAATTTTTTTTCTTTGTTTGCACACCCTTTATATACCCTGATTTCCCGCCTTCCAAAAAATCTGTTACACTTCTTTCTTCCCCCTGCATCCCCCTAAAAAAAATTCCAGCTAAGGTCATTCTCCCATTTTAACATTACCTGTCCTTAAAACCTGCAATCTTAAACAAGAGACAATAAGGGAAAAAACACACCCTATCAGTACAGGGGCATCACAGGCAGAACAAACCCAAAGGCAAATGATGGGAAGGAAGAAAACCACAAATGATAAAACAAATGTTGCAGGGAATAATACATCACAGAAAGAAAGTCAGCCCACTGATATCAACAGTATGGACACAGAAGACTATTTTGACCTGACTGAAAAAGAAGTCACAGTCACCATAAGGAAAACACTAAAAGATTTAAGAGAAAATGGCAGAGAAGGAAATGCAAACACAGAAAGATCTGTAAGAAATGGCAGAGAAGGAAAAGAATGATATGCAGATTACAATCAACAAACAAAAGAATGAAAATAAAACTTCAAAATAAAACATGGAGGAATTTAAGAAAACACTGAGGAAAGGACAGAAGAAATGAAAAAACATATTAGTACTCTCAGAAAATCAGCGGTATAAAGAATCCAAAAAGAAAAGGAGGGAGAGGTGCAAAGGATGCTGTCATCCTTGATAGCATGAGAAAAGAAAATGTTAGAGTTATGGAAATCCCAGAAGAAGAAGAGACAGACAAAGAAACTGAGAAGCTATTCAAGGAAATAAATGAAGTGAACTTCCCAATATGAAGCAAGAAATGAAAATAGAAATACAGGAAGCTAGACGAACACCATATTACCATAATAAAAACAAAACTACTGCAAGACACATAATAGTAAAACTCAAAAAAAAATCTAAGGCAAAGAGAACATAATGGAACTGGTAAGAGGCAAGAAACAGATAATTTATAAAGGAAAACCTATTAGGCTCATATCAGACTTCTTGGAAAAAACACTTTGGGTAAAAGGAGAATGAAGCAACACATTCAACAAATTCCAAGAACAAAATGCCAGCCAAAGATGATATTTTATCCTGCAATGCTCTCATTCATCTATGAGGGAAAAATATGTACATTTATAGACAAACAAAATCTTCAGAAATTCATTTCTACTAATCCCCCCTTTCAAGACATAGTACAAGAAGCTTTAAAATGTAAACCAACAAAGGAACAAACAAGGAGAATGCAACATGGTAATGAATAGAGCAACAAAAAAGATAGACAAAATGACAAGTAGTGACTTCCACATATAAGATAATCACCCTAAATGGACTAAAAGCACCAATAAAAAGACACAAAGTAATGGAATGGAGTAAAAACCAGAACCCATCCTCCTGCTATCCCCAGGAAATATATCTAACTGCTAAAGATAAATATAGTTTGAAAGTAAAGGGTTAAAAAACAATCCAGTAAGCAATTGGACCCCAAAAGAAGGCAGATGCAGCCATACTTATATTTGACAAAATTGACTTCAAATTAAAAATGTTGACCAGAGATACAGATGTCCACTACATAGTGATTAAGGGGTCAATACACTGGGAATGCTTAACACTTATTAATATATATGCAGCAAATGAAGAAACACAAAAATACATGAAACAATTGCTACCATCTTTGAAAAAAGACATTAGAGAAAAGAAATATGTAGTAGGAGACTTCAACTCCCAACTTTTACCAAGAGACAGGTCAATGAAACAAAAAATAAACAAGGACACAGTAACTCTGAATGAACACCTAGGTCAAATGACCCAATAGACATCTACAGGATACTGCACTCCCCAAAACTGAATACACGTATTTCTCAAGTGCACATGGATCATTCTCTAAAATCAACCATGTACTGGATCACAAGACCAGCAACAACAAATCCATGATGATTGAAATCAAAGAAGTACGAAAACCTCCCGTTTCATGGAAGCTCAAGTCATCACTATCAGAAAAAGAGTGGATTGACTAGACAAAAACAACAGATAGAACTAGACAAAGAACAACTGAAAAAATCCAAAAGAAAATAGAAGAAAGGAGATTATCAAAATTCAAGTAGAAATAAACAAGACAGAAACAAACAAACAAACAATGACAGTTCAAAAGCTGGTTCTTTGAAGAGATAAAATAGATAAACCTCTAGGAAGGGTCACAAAGAAGAGAAGGGAGAAAACACAAATAAATAGAATAATAAATGAAAGAGAAGAAATTACAACAGACAAAGCAGAAATGCAGAGGATAACTAGAGATTACTACAAACACCTATATGCTAACAAGTTCAGCAACATTGATGAGATGTTTATAAGCATACATCCATCCAAGGCTGGATAAAGAAGTCATGGAGAGTTTAAATAAACCAATCTCAAGCAGTGAAATTGAAAGAGTAGTAAAATCCCTCCCCCAAAACAATATCCTTGACCAGATGCATTTACAAGTGAGTTCTATCAGATGTTGAGATAAACTAGTGCTTATCTTACAAAAACTCTTTCAAAAAATAGAAAAATCAGGAACACTACCAAATACATTCTATGAAGTCAACATCACATTAATAACGAAAAAGAAACAAAGATAGCACAAAAAAAGAAAACTACAGGCCAATCTCCTTGATGAACACAGATGCAAAAATTCTCAACAAAACCCTAGCAAATAGAATCCAAGAATGCATCACAAAGAGAATACCCCATGACCAAGTGGGATTTATCCCAGGGAACAGGAATGGTTTAACACCCCAAAATCCATACAATCAAATCATTATATGCCGAGAATGCATTTGACAATGTTCAACATCCATTTATGATAAAGGTTCTTGAAATTCTGGAGATAGAAGGAACGTTCCTTAACATATAAAAAGCAATACATGACAAACCTATAGCCAATATCATCCTAAATGGTGAAAAACTGAAAGTCTTCCCTCTGAGATTGGGAACAAAGGAAGGCTGTCCACTCTCACCACTGCTTTTAAATAAAATACTGGAAGTCCTAGCAAGAGCAATAAGGCAAGAGACATACAAGGAATCCAAATATGGAAAGAAGTAAAATTATTGTTTACAGATGACATGATAATTTGTATAGAAAACCCTAAAAACACTACAGAAAAACTAATGAAAATAATAAACTAGTTCAGCAAGGTAGCCAGTTACAAAATCAACACACAAAACCAGGCAGTTTTTTATATGCAAAAAAATCAGTTTGAAGAAGAAATTAAGGAAATCATTCCATTTACAATGGTACCAATGAAAATTAAATACCTATGAATAAACTTAACAAAAGATGTGAAAGACCGATACAGAGAACTATAAAACATTGTTAAAAGAAATAGAAGACACAAATAGAAAGACATCCCTTGCTCACGAATTGAAGAATCAGCATTAACAAAATGGCCATCCTATCAAAAGCAATTTACAGATTCAATGCAGTTCCAATAAAAAGCTCAATGCTTTAAATAAATAGAACAAATACTACTGAAATTCATATGGAATATAAAAAACCTTGAAAGCAAAGGCCCTCCTGACTAACAGGAGAGTGAATGGAGGGATTTCACTCCTAGACTTTAAATTATACTACAAAGCATTAATAATTAGGATAGCATGGTACTGGAGTAAACACAGACACACAGACCAATGGAACAGAATTGAAAATCCATAAATAAAGCCACACATGTATGACCAACTAATATATAATAAAGGGGCAAAAAAATACAATGGAATAAGGATAACCTCTTCAGTAAATGGTGCTGGGAAAACTGAACTGCTACATGTAAAAGAATGAATCTAGACTACTCCCTCATACCACACACAAAAACCAATTCAAAATGAATGAAAGACTTGGATTAAGACCTGAAACCATTAAATACATAGGAGAAAACATAGGCAAAATATTCCACAACATATACCACAGAATCACTTTCTAGGACACATCTATACAAGCAAAGAAAATGAATGAAAACATAAACTGCTGGGACCATATGAAGCTAAAAAGCTTCTGCACAGCAAAAGAGAATAACCAAAACAAACACATCCAACAGAATGAGAAAATTTTTTTCATTCCACTCAATGGACAGGGGTCTGATATCAAAGATCCATAAAGAACTCACGCAACTTAGTAATAGCCCCAGTCTAAAAAAAAAATGGGGTGGGGAGAAGAGCTTAAAAGACATTTCTCCAAAGAGGAAAATACAAAGGTCAATAGTTATATGAAAAAATGCTCAACATCACTAATCAGGGAAATGAAAATCAAAAATACAGTGATATACCACTTCACAACAGTAAGAATGGTCCATATATATATATATATATATATACACACATATATATAATGGTTCATATATATATATTTATATATATATATATATATATAAAAGGGCAACAACAAGTTCTAGCCTAGATGTGGAGAGAAAGGAACACTTTTACACTGCTAGTGGGAATGCAAATAGTTCAGTCACTCTGGAAAGCTGTGTGGAGGACCCTCAAACTACTGAAAATGAAGCTACTGTTCAATCCAGCAGTCCCATTTCTGGGAATCTACCCAAAGCACTAATTCAAAAGGACACCTGTATTCCTATGTTTATTGCAGCACTCTTTACAATTGCCAGGATATGAAAAGAACCCAAATGCCCCAAAACAGACAAACAGATCAGAAAGTTGTGGTATATGTACACAATGGAATACTATTCCACAATCAAAAAAAGATAAATTTGATGCATTTCTGATAACATATATGGACCTAGAAGAAATGTTAGCAGAAATAAGACAGAAAGATAAATACTGGATGATCATACCTATATGCAGGATATATGGGAAACAAACAAACAAAAGGACAAGTAAAATTTAAAACTGTCAGCAGAATTGAAGCACAGAGCAAGAGAGGGGGAGAGAGGTAAAATCAGGAGAGGGATGAGCACAAGATATAAAGAAGTTCACGGGTGACAAGGTGTTGTGTATATATATATATATGTGTGTGTGTGTGTGTATATATACACACACACACATATGTTGAAGAAGACACTTGTAAAATACATATATTTACATATATATGTAATATATATGTGCAAGCAATTTTTTAAAAAGAATAATGATCTATTGGTTTTACACATGGGTGACAACTTAACTAGTTATATCATTTTTATTTCTTGCACAACTTTTTTTACTGTCATCCTGTAATCGATCTATCTTCCCCTTTAGGAAATGTTATTGTCTTGAATTTTAATAGATGCTTTTCCATTCCTTTGAAAGCCAGTATCTTTACCCTGGGCTATATTTGAGGAAATTTTGTTCTCTGTTAAGTTTGCTAATATTTGAATGAGGCTTTCACATTAGAAAACCAGTCATGCCTTCAATTCTAAAGTTTTCTTCTCTTTGGTCGTAGAATGTATTTCTGTTCTATTCACATTATTTCCTTTCTTCACATATCATGGTTTGTTTTCCAATGTATGTTTCTTCTATTGTGTTATCATCTTGATGAATGTTTTCATTCCTTCCTAGTCTTCATTATTTTGCTTTTTAATGCTATCTTTGTACCACTGACAGTATTTCCAGAAATTAATTTTGGTCTTTAGATAATATTTACTTATTTTAAAGCTTAAAGTGTTTTTCACTTGAATTATATTCCTCATATTTACAAACTTTTCTCTTCCCACTTAATCAGTTACATTATAGTTATAGATATAGGTATAGATATAGATGTATCTTTCCTTACAATCTATGTTTTCCTTGAGAGTGTGAAGCAGTTGTAATTAAAATATCCTTCAATTTCCTTGATTCCATCTTTTCTCAAAATTTTGTTTTCCATGTTTCATTTATTTTTTGCATTTCTTTGTTTTACTAATTTATATTGAGGCTTCCTATTGTAGGGATTTCTTTTTACTCTTCTTTGAAAATTCATGTATCTACAGGTGTTCTTTTCCTAAGTTTCTGTGAATTTCCTGTTGCTATGAGCACTGTGTGAATCTTTACCTTGGAATAGGAAATGGAGCACTGAGTATTTTGGGGTTTTGTTTTTCTCTAGTCACACAAGCCAAAGGGGAGTGAACCAAGATCTGAGGCTTTGAGCTTCATATTTTGAGAATTTTGACTTTTTCCTATTTGTCTATAATTTTTTTGAAATAACTAGGGTGGCACCACCATATTGATGATTCAGTTCTGTCTCATGGAAAAAGGAAAGATGATCTTCAGGGTTGGGCCCATTCCCTTTTCAGGGTAATTGCTTATAAGTTACTTTCCTTGTTTCTTACATGCTTTTGACTTAGGTTAGACATACATTGACTTCTGCATACTTGTGAGCTTAACTTCATTATCACTCCAAACAATAAATTCTAAAAAATAATTTCTCTGTGCCTCTCATACATGTACTTTGCTAGAGGTGAAGGGACAAGCTGGCAAAAATTCCTATCCAGTCTTTAAAGTTGTTTATTTTTAAATAAACTTTAAATAAACTTTTAAAATAAACTTTAAATTTTAAATTTTAAATAAACTTTAAAGTTTATTCCTATCCAGTCTTTAAAGTTTTATTGTTGCTTTAAATCAATAATGGATTTTTTTTTCAGTATTAGGTTTTATTCCATATTTCCTACTGGAAAAACCTGTATCTTAAGTCTATCTTTCCAAATCTGGAATACCAGAAAAATTCTACTTTTTCCTGTTATTTTATATTCTGTTGTTTCAAGGGGACTCTTGCATCCATGCCATGCGCTTTCTTACCATTCTGTCCAAATTGTGCTGAATTTGAAAACCACTTTATACAACTCCCAGAGTTTGAAATTGTATACTTCCTTAGCTTCAGATTAATAGTTTAATGTTTACTATATTTGCTTGGATGTTTCCATTCTTGTTCTTTTAGGAAGAAGGAAGTTTTAGAAATCTACTTTTGGGTATGTTTTTCACTGATTTATTTTTCATACTTTCATTCCCAAATCCTTTTCTCTCTTTCTATACTGCTTTACAGTGTACCTTAACAAAATTACAAACTGTACAAAATTCAAAAGTATGCCATTAATTTTTGAGTGTGAATCAGACTCATTGAGTAACCTTCATTTCACCTCTCCTTTCTGGGCATTAGTATATTCAGTGGCTAAGTAACTGGTTTATGTGTAGTTGTTTCTTGTTATTCTTCCAGAGTGCAATGTCCATAAAATTGTAAATGCTAAGCATGGATTTGTGGGTATTGCCACCTTCTTGGATTCTCTGCTACCCAGGGACATTTGGAGGGGTAGAAAGGTGTTGGGTTCTAATCTCAAAATAAGTAATTCTTGATCCAAAACACACAAACTGTGAGTGAACCTGACATACATGTGAACCCCAATCCTGAAACTTCAAAAGCCTGATGAACATTCCTAAAGTAAAACAATGGTTCAGATTTTAGTAATTCCCCTGGGACACTAACATATCTATTGGACAAAACTACTGAAATAGTAGAAAAAGAAAAGTCCAAATCTGCAATTCACATCTGAAAAGGATGTATTATTTAAGAGTTGTGGAGAAACTGATCCAATTAAAATCATTCTACTATATATTAGCACTGTTTCATTGGAAGTTCATCATAGTCAATCTAACTTTATATAAATATAGTTTTAAGAAAATAGACAAATATCTATTCTAGGAGTTTCATAAAAGTCAATTATAGTTCATAGAAACTTCATCCCCAAGGATATGGAATATGCTGTCTTGCTCTACAAAATCACATCTTTTTTTTTTTTACACATCCAAAGTTTAGAGTCAAACTCCAACCCTGTAACTTATAGATGCGGGACCTTTGGATATTTTGACTAAGAAGATTTAATATAGAGCTTCTTGTGGTCTGAGTGGTCATAAAAAAAAAAAGCAGGCAAAGACAAAGAAGAAGCTGGCAAATAGGAACCACACTGTGAGTTGGGTGGGTCTGAAGGGAGACAGACTGATGCTTCAATGCAGGCTAGACTGATGGTTTGTTATGAGACTTAAAGTCCTTGTAACATTAAGGTCAGCTAGTCTTCCTGACTTCTTGTAGTCTAGACAAAAATGAGTCAAAATTTTAATTCATACTTTGTTTAAGTCTACTACAAGTTCCTAGGGAACTTGTGTGTTTTGTTCATATTTGCCTTGAGGTTCCTGCTTTTGTGAAGATGGTTTTTATATCAACTCAGTTTTGATATTCATCCTCTTTATGAAATTGCACTAAAACTGATCCTCAGAAAGCATTTGTGATATATGAATAGGACTAAGATGAAGGAGAGTGTCTATCATGGCTTAGTTTATGACATCAAACTAGATATTAGGCATACCCATACCCAGAATCACCCCAATTATTTCACCAGTAGTGGTAACCCATGAACACTCTCCACATGCTTTCCTGCAACTTACAGTCTGCATTACTCAGAATCGATTAAATATTGCAACAAATAAGTAATTATAGCTTAGTGATTTAAAAGTAAATGGTACTGCCTTTATCATACTCAAGTCAAGTATTTAGAGAAAAAGTTTTTGCAAAGTCTCCCAATTCAGGAATTCAGTCTCTTCTCTAGTGGTTTCATCTCACAGTTCTCCTCTCTCAATCTTCTCTATGAGACTGGAAGACAAGGAAATGAGTGTAGAGAATTGAGTATGAAGAACCACAAAGAATGTCAAGGGACCAAGCCAAAAAGTAGCAAACATCATTTTTGTCAGCATTCCATTGTCCAGACCTACTCATGTGAAACCACAGAACTGCAGAGGTAGCTGGGAAATGTAGTAATATATAATTCCAGAAGGAAAATGAAAATTTAGTGGGACATGGCACTTTTTTTATCTTTTTGTTTCTTTTTTCATACTTCTCCTTGTCCCTTCTTTCCATCCCTATTCCTCATGATCTCATATAGAATCACATAAGCATTCTTTAAGCATGAACATGAAATTAGAATGCTCACAATGTTGCAAACACTATGACCAGCATTGGCCTAGCAATTTGACCTAACTAGTTGCCATTTAATAAGTTATCACATTTCATAGAAAGGAAATTAAGACCCTTAGATAGTTTTCAGTGGAGAATTTAACTTTGAATCAGTGTCTTGAATTCAGAATTCTTCTACTGCATTATAAAGTAGCATCTCCTTAGTTAGAAAGTAAACTCAGTATCAAATAAAAGCTCCTGTTACAAACACCTCCTGTTACAAACCCCCAACAATTAGTACAGAGAGAGATACATGTAAGGGTGACAGGATACTCAATAACTATTGAGTTCATCAATATTCTCAATAGGACAATTCTCTACTTTGGTGGTCATAAAAAGCTTCCCAAGGCAATTTCATTTACATTGATTTAATTAAGGCCAGTCAAAAACAATAGAGCATCTTTTGATCTAATCAAAATGTTGCCCATAAACTGTGAATGTTTCTTTAGACCAGAGCACAGTTTTATAGCCAAGTTTCTGAACACATTTTTTTTCAAAGGAGATTTTATCGTGGAAAATGTGACAACAGAACTCCAGTGGTGTGAACATGTTGTTGTAATTATTCCTCCAGATACAATGAAACCAACTCAAGTTAATTATTTATCAAAACCAACCCACTCTCTGGAAACATCTTTGTTTTGGCAGAAATTTTTCTCCTACTCCAGGAAATAGGTCAATAGCTTTTCCTCCCACATGTCTTTATCATAGTATCTGACTTTCAGAATTAACTATGTCAAGAGCTGAGACATCTGCCAAGCACCCACGTGGGCTGGGCAAGAGCACAACAAGAGTTCTGAGGTTTCTGTTTTCTGGATTCTTCACATTCAACATTCCTCATCGAAAGGATGAGCCTTAAAATAAAACAAGGATTATGTATCCATTATATCTATATCTCTTTCTATATCTACCTATATATCTACCACATATATAGTTATATATATATATATATATATATCTACATATATATACCTATATATAAATACATATATCTATAGATTAGGAAGATAGGTAGGTAGGTAAGTAGGTAGATAGATAGATGATAGATAGATAGATAGATAGATAGATAGATAGATAGATAGATAGATAGATAGATAGATAGATAGATAGATAGATAGATAGATGAGGTATTGCTTAATCATACTGCTTAATCCAAGGGACAGTTATAAGAATTTCCATTAGTAAAATAATAAAATAATTCCATTAGGCTTAAAGAGGATAAATGTTTTTCACACACCAGTCTCATATATCTGACTTCATGTACATGGTCGTCCATGTCTGATAAGAAGATATTTTAATATATGTACTATATGAACAAAGTTGCTATTGAACTAAGACATGAATTTAGTGATTTAGGCGAGTTTGTGAGGCCAATTTGTGCTTTGGTTGAAGATATACCAAATAAATTCACTTGCATGAATTAGGTTTATCTGATGCTGTTGTTCCAATGGTTCCCTAAAGATATTCCTAAGTTCCTATATTTTTGCCTTTGTCCTACACATGTCACTGCTTTATCCCAGAATGGTCTGTCAGAATCAGGCTCATGCAACAGAAGAAAAATGACAAAGATGGGAAAAAGAAAAATGGAATGGGATACTAGCAAAGAAAAGAAGATAAAACTGTACTTTGAGACTTTCTAGACATTTAAACTTTTGCTGTGGGCATCTTGGTTCCATGGTGAAAGCCTTGAACTAGGAACAAGAAGTTTTGGGCATGAAGCTTGTTCTGCCATATCACTGCTTTGGCTCTCAGGCAAGCCTTCTGTGGGCCTCATCTTTCTTGAGTTTCTGCCCAACTTTTAGACCAGATTTCTTAATATAGCTTTCATTTCTCCAAACTCAATTTCAGATATATCAGAGCTTCCAGCCACCAAATAGATATAAAGCCAGTGTCAAACTCTTCATCATTCAGTCCTCCAGTTGTCTGACACATGGTTCATATGATCCGAAAGGGGTCTGTAGGACTTGTATGATGAACAAGAGCTCTGAAGTTGCCATCCTTAGAACAAGCTTTACTTGCCATGTGAGGCTACTGGGGAACACTGGCCCACTTCCGTATATCTGGCACTGCTGGGAAAAAGGAACAATATCAGATCTGTATCATGTCTGGCACTGGCCAAACAATCCTCTAGTCAACAGTCATCCCTGGGTGACTCCCCCGAAGCTATTTTAACCAGGGGACTGTAATCACTCAGTCATTCTACGTACCTTCACCCATCTCTAGCTCCTGAGATGAGTCCTTTTATATAAGCCATAATATTCATATGGATCAAGTTTTCCTGTAATTAATCTCAAAGCAAAACTAAGCATAGTTAAATATCCCTGGGATCATTTTCAGAGATAAGAACACCTTAGGTAGGACTTGCTCACAGTGAAAGATTCTTGCACAGTATGCACTGGGTCACACAAGGAAGAAGTAGTGACTTATGAACACAAAAATGCCTATTATATAAAGTTTTTATGGGGAGAGGGTAAGATCAGGAGAGAATATCACCCATGACTCAACAATCTACTCTGTAGTTCATCTTTTGTCAAACACTGAAGGAAGTGTTCCTGTCTTGTTAAAGCAACTAGAGAGAACCCAAAACTTTGTGTCAGTGAGCCATGTAGCCAATCTGGAACACCTGGTTTTCATGCAAAAGTTGACCTGCAAGTTTGTCCTGAGATTTCTTCAGCTTTGTTATTTGAAGACTCATACAGTGAATATTATGGGAAGCCTTTTCAGGTTGAGTTGTGTGAAAATAAAGAACCATGATGAGAATTAGCGCCAGAAAGAACTTCATTGTCAAGGATAACTTGAGCTATAGACTAGAAGACAACTTTTATTTATATCTATTGTATGGCTATCACTTGAGTAGTGGAGGAATTGGTTCTCACCAAATGTTCCATGTCCTTTCCCACATTTCCCAGCTTCTCTTGCAGTTAGATATGGGTCATGTTGCTAGTTTGGAAGAAGAGACAGGAGTAAAGTCATATGTGTCATCTCCAGCTCCAGGCAGCTAAAAGTCAGATACCTCCTGCATCTCTCATCTTCATTTCTGTAGGATTCTTGAAGACCTCAAAGTCCAGATTGTGCAGTTACAAGACTGCAAGCCCTTTATCAACATGGGTCTCCATGTGACTAGGTGAATCAAGTTCTCTGACAGTATTGATTATGTAAAATGAATGACAGCTATGTTATTAAGCAATTGAAATTCTAAGATTAACTTCCCACTATAACATACTCTAGTCTATCCTGACTAATATAGCTAAGGTTGGAGAAAATGATATTAATAATAAATCAATGTAGTTTTTTAAAAATAGGATCAGAAGACTACATGTTTTTCTCAATTGTGGAAAAGTCAGCGTGTGGCAGGAATTCTGACTAATCTGTGGGTACCCATTTCTTAGTGTGAAGCTGTAGAGAAAGGTACTACAGTTTATTGAATTTCTTTATGCTAGTACTTATATAAATGACTTTATTCAATCTCCCCTATATCCTACATGTTAGTCTTATCAATTTACATATGAGAAAAGTGAGGCTTGATAGTCAAACATTAGGAAAGTACAAAACAGGAAGGGTTTGAAACCAAGAACTTCTTCCAAACCTCTTTTTATTATACTCTATTACCCTATATTTGCAGCTGTAAATCTAGAAAAACAGAACTCCAAATTGGGACTAGCTCTTAATGATTGTGAGGTGGGCACTGGAAAAGTTTACACTCTTCTCATTTTGTTTGCCAGAGTTTACAAGTTTTTGTACATCAGGTCTCTCCCTCCTGAAAACACTTTTGGCAAACTGACTACCTACAAATTAGTCTAAAACACAAATCTGATTATCTAGTCCCCAGGCTCGAGAACCTCCACTGGCTCCCTTTGCTTACAAGGTCAAGGTCAAGCTTCATAGCCTGGCTAAGATAAAAGCAAAAACCAAACCTATCTCATCTTTCTTTTTCCTTTTGATGCCCCACTAAATATTTTCTCTAGTCACAGACTTGAGCTGCTCCCAGACACAGGCATGCCATGCTCACTTATTCCCATGTCTTGCTCAACCCTGGTCTCTGCTCATGATAGCCTTCATCTCTATACCTGCTTTTCTCCACATTTGTCAAGATCCAGTTCAAATGATCATTTTCCTTCAAGGCTTCCCCAACAAATTTTCTACCACCTTCTCAGTTTCCCCAGTGTCCTGTACATACGATCCTAAGGGAGTTCTGTTCATTCCTGGGTCTTCTGCCTTCACTTAGCATAGTACTAAGTGCATGTAAGCTCATCGTTTGAATGCTGACTCTAATTTAGGAGTTGGTATAATTTCTGGAAAGTTAGCAATCTAATCTTTGATTTCCTCATCTTTAAGATTGGAATAAATAATAGTATTGATTTATAGACTTGTTTCAGTGAATAAAATGTGATGAATAATACAATGTAGAAGTTGGCTGGAGTAAGAGTCAAATGTTTGAAATTATTATTTATTCTTATATCCTCCACCCTAGCACCATGCATAAATATTTATTAAATGAAGAGGTAATTAAATGAATAGTTGAATTTATTTGGGTGAACAAATGGTAAAAAAAATCTACCAGGTACACAAAGATCTCCTAAAGACTTTACTAGCAAATATGAAAAATCACTCTTTTCACGTGTGTGTGTGTTTTCAACTCTTTAGCAAAACCTGAGCAGCAACTTGTTTTTAATTTCAGAGTGAGAATTGTTTAGATGAGCTTAGATTTTCTTCCTCCAATCCAGAGCTGAAGATTTTCTGTTTCAAATCCAAATTCAGGGACAACATAGATCTTGCAAAACTTTTCCTGCCTTCATTCCTAGCTGGTGGCTTTTTGGTGGAGTTAGTCACAGTCAAATACGAGGCTAGCACAGGTCTTCAGTGTTGTGTGTTAGTAGTATTAGAGACCATCCTGATGGCCAGTGGAGCATATCTCAATTCCTAGAGGCCATCTAGAATCTGGCTAACTTGTCAAGAAAGAAAAAAATATCCCTCTTGAGAGATAGCATCCTTTGTTCCTCCAGTCTGTACAATCTAGCAGGGCCATCAAGATGATAAGATGAGATGTGATGTGATAAATTGTGTTTAACTCTTCTGATCATCATGTCTTTTGTGTGCTGCTACCTCTTCTTATACATTGTGTGTTTCCAGCATTCATCTTGTTGTGTAGCCTCTTTCTCAGGCTCCTTTCTCCCAGTCATTAAGTTAAAAATACACCTTCACTTTTTCCTGCATTTTTTTCTAGGTCTGATCTAATATTTCTATGGGTAGTCATCTCTGATATCTCTCTGCCTCAGAAGAGACTCTTTGTAATATCATACAAAGAAATACCATCTCAAATTAATGTAGTGTCAATTGAATTAATAGAAAAGTTCTGAGACAAGGGAGTGGCCGCACTGTTTCTCCACTGTCCTTGTGTTCTGTCCTCTAGCTGTTGGCTTAGATGTAGATAATCTTCCCTCAAGTCTTCAGACTACAACCAGCAGCATCTGTGACCATGTCCCTCTTTGGGGAGAGAGGATCCCACAAACACCCATCAATTTGTGTTGCTTCACTTTATTCTACTAGGACCCCAGAATAATACCACAGTCTCTGTGTTTGCCCTGGAAGTACCAAATCCAATTTGTAGCAAGAGGAAGGAGGGATTACATTGATTGATTTATAGTAATCAGGGCTCATCCCCAGAGGCAGGGGTGGGATCAATCAATCCCTCTTAAATTGCAAGACTGAGATACCACCAGCTTGTTCCCCACTTTTCTTTCCCTCACTTTTTCAATCTTTTATTTGCTGCACTCAAATTCAAATGAATTCCCATATTCATTCTTTTATGATTTATTTTGCTTAAAGATTACCACATGTTTATTTATATTGAAAAGCAAAAATTTAAAACCAAAAAAATTAACAAAAAGACCCAGAATGCCTCTGAAACAGAAGAAATACAAACTTTTTGGTACCCATGGTTTTCTGCTGTGCCTTCTTTGTGCATGATTGCATTCACACGGCATGTACATCATCCAAGAGCTGTTGGAAATACACTTGATAACTGCATATTTTCATACAGACTGCATATTTTCATATAGAGAGAAATAATGATTCACTTAAATGTTCATCTGTGGTGTTACAACAGGGTTCCCCAATTATTTATATGATATAAAGTATATCATAAATATACTTTTATCATAAAAGTATCATAAATATCATACTTTCATCATAAAAGTATCATGATCATTATTAATATATCATGATAAACTATTGAATTCAAGGTTTCTTTTCTTATAAATTCCTAGATACTTATTCCAAATTATTTTCTAAAATGAATCTATTGCTGTAAAGTCTTCTCCTTAGTGAGGAGGGTATTGTTTTATTGTTTTTGCACTTATTTAAGAATTGTTTGTAATTTTTATTAATTTGAATGGAGAACGGTAATATCTAGCCTTTATTTTAATTTTGACTGCTGAGTAGTATAGCAGATATTTTGCCTTAATTTAACAAACAACTGTTTATTAATCATATATTTCCTTTCTTTTTTTTGGTTTTCATATCATTTCCCTATTTTCCATTGAGAATTTAATGTTTTTCTTTTCAAATTTATAAAATCCCCATATACTATTACTATTTCTTTGGCATTTGTATCAATTTCCCCTCTTTAATTTATGTTAATTCACATACAGAAGTATTGCATTTTTATGTAGCTAAAAATATCAAATTCTTCCTTTTGGTATTTTTATTGGTTTTAGGATTTTATAAAGCTATTTGTAGTTCAGATATTTAATCAAAATCTAGTTTAAGTTTTTTCACTTCTGTGCATTGATCTTTTTATATTTAATTACTAATTCTATGTACTTCTTTAACAAGGAATTTATTTAAGCATTTCTCGGTGAATCCCAATTAGCCATACAGTTCTTTCCTTTAAATATATACAAAGAGATTGGTTGATTAATTAAATTATCTCATTTGAGGAATATCTTCTAAATGGGCGGTTCACAGAAAACAGCCAGAGATGAACTGATTTATACCCCTGATGTCAATTTCCTTAAATATTCAATTCCCTCACTTTTAGAATAGGGATATTTAACCAGGTTCTCTTTCAGGTATTTTTCAGCTCTGAATTTGTGGTTCCAGAAAAATATTTCTTCTGTTTCCATGCATTTCTTTGTGTTTTCTTCTTTTTTCTCATGCCTTTTCTAATTCCTAGAATGATTTCAATGGAGACCAAAATCAGATGCCTCCCTGTCAATGGCATGTCTTGACTTTGTGGTGCTTAACCTCCACCCTCCACACTCTTTCCTGTCCAACACCAATACAGCTGCAATTCTGCTGAGGAAAGCAGCCATATGTCATTGTTAATGGAGGGACCAGTGATTGACTGACATATGGCCTGTCCATTAGCCAACAGGACAGGAGACTGTCCTGAGGGGAACGCTCCATTGGGACCAAGAAGCTAAGCCAGTCACATACACCCTCCAATACATGGCTGCAGCATACAGTCATAATTACCTGCTTGATCTTGGTGTCTGGTTGAAGGAGATGGAAGCCAAGATGCTATGAATTCAGAACCTCCCAGGCCATGAGCGAGAGAGATGGAGAGATGAGAAAGCCATAGACTGTCTTGTGAAGCACAAGCAAGTTCCAGTTCTCTCTAGATACATTCTTACAATAAATCTCTTTTGTTTTAAGTCCGTCTCTGTTTCTTGCCAACAATAATTGAGTAACACTCCCTCAATGATTTCCTCCTTACTCTTATTCACATCCTTTCATTAGTCTGTCTGGGGAAGGACTCAGCTGCAGTTAACATTGGACTGAAGACAGTGAGCAAGCATTTGAGAAAGTGAGATAACCTCCTAGACAAGGAAAACGTGGTACTGAGCAGTACTCTCTCTTGTTCCCTCCCTCCCTCCCTC